>CM067360.1:123142306-123292253 GCA_034401795.1 Chaetoderma sp. LZ-2023a
CGCATGACACGTGTGTTTAATTTGTTGATCACCATCTCCCAGTCGGGGGATCGAACCGCCATTCTGCAACTCCGCATAGCATTAGCAACCAGGCATCTTTCCCACTGGACCACCAGCACCAAGACCAAAAAGTCAAGGATTGGCCGACCAGTTTTCACATGTCTGATATACTGACACACTGACATATGTATGTATTTTTTTAAATTTTATTGACGCACTGGCAACGTGCGGCTTCAATTTCCCATGTGCTAACTTAGCCGACAGTGATGCACCCATTAGTTTAATTTGTTGAATCACCATCTCCCGGTCGGGGATCGAACCGTCATTCTGCAACTCCGCATAGCATCAGCAACCAGGCATCTTTCACTGGACCACCCGCACCAAGACAAAAGTCAAGGATTGGCTGACCAGTTTTCACATGTCTGATATACTGACACACCTGACGATTCTTATGGGACTATCTGTGGATGCATCTGTCACAATCAATCCTAGGCTTTTACGCCTATTGTACTCTGACTCCAGCACGGTCTCTGGCAGTATATGTATTTTTTTTTAATTTATTGATGCACTGGCAACGTGCGGCTTCAATTTCCATGTGCTAACTTAGCCGACAGTGATGCACCGTTAGTTTAATTTGTTGATCACCATCTCCCGGTCGGGGATCGAACCGTCATTCTGCAACTCCGCATAGCATCAGCAACCAGGCATCTTTCCACTGGACCACTGGACCACCGCACCAAGACTAAAGTCAAGGATTGGCCGACCAGTTTTCACATGTCTGATATACTGACACACTGACGATTCATATGGGACTATCTGTGGATACATCTGTCACAATCAATCCTAGGCTTTTATGCCTATTGTACTCTGACTCCAGCACGGCTCTGGCAGTATATGTATTTTTTTATTTTTTATTGACGCACTGGCAACGTGCGGCTTCAATTTCCATGTGCTAACTTAGCCGACAGTGATGCACCCGTTAGTTTAATTTGTTGATCACCATCTCCCGGTCGGGGGATCGAACCGTCATTCTGCAATTCCGCATAGCATCAGCAACCAGGCATCTTTCCACTGGACCACTGCACCAAGACAAAAGTCAAGGATTGGCCGACCAGTTTTCACATGTCTGATATACTGACACACTGACGATTCATATGGGACTATCTGTGGATGCATCTGTCACAATCAATCCTAGGCTTTTACGCCTATTGTACTCTGACTCCAGCACGGCTCTGGCAGTATATGTATTTTTTTATTATTTTTTTTTATTGACGCACTGGCAACGTGCGGCTTCAATTTCCATGTGCTAACTTAGCCGACAGTGATGCACCCGTTAGTTTAATTTGTTGATCACCATCTCCCGGTCGGGGGATCGAACCGCCATTCTGCAACTCCGCATAGCATTAGCAACCAGGCATCTTTCCACTGGACCACCGCACCAAGACCAAAAAGTCAAGGATTGGCCGACCAGTTTTCACATGTCTGATATACTGACACACTGACATATGTATGTATTTTTTTAATTTTATTGATGCACTGGCAACGTGCGGCTTCAATTTCCATGTGCTAACTTAGCCGACAGTGATGCACCCGTTAGTTTAATTTGTTGATCACCATCTCCCGGTCGGGGGATCGAACCGTCATTCTGCAACTCCGCATAGCATCAGCAACCAGGCATCTTTCCACTGGACCACTGGACCACCGCACCAAGACTAAAGTCAAGGATTGGCCGACCAGTTTTCACATGTCTGATATACTGACACACTGACGATTCATATGGGACTATCTGTGGATACATCTGTCACAATCAATCCTAGGCTTTTATGCCTATTGTACTCTGACTCCAGCACGGCTCTGGCAGTATATGTATTTTTTTTTTTTTATTGACGCACTGGCAACGTGCGGCTTCAATTTCCATGTGCTAACTTAGCCGACAGTGATGCACCCGTTAGTTTAATTTGTTGATCACCATCTCCCGGTCGGGGGATCGAACCGTCATTCTGCAATTCCGCATAGCATCAGCAACCAGGCATCTTTCCACTGGACCACTGCACCAAGACAAAAGTCAAGGATTGGCCGACCAGTTTTCACATGTCTGATATACTGACACACTGACGATTCATATGGGACTATCTGTGGATGCATCTGTCACAATCAATCCTAGGCTTTTACGCCTATTGTACTCTGACTCCAGCACGGCTCTGGCAGTATATGTATTTTTTTATTATTTTTTTTATTGACGCACTGGCAACGTGCGGCTTCAATTTCCATGTGCTAACTTAGCCGACAGTGATGCACCCGTTAGTTTAATTTGTTGATCACCATCTCCCGGTCGGGGGATCGAACCGCCATTCTGCAACTCCGCATAGCATTAGCAACCAGGCATCTTTCCACTGGACCACCGCACCAAGACCAAAAAGTCAAGGATTGGCCGACCAGTTTTCACATGTCTGATATACTGACACACTGACATATGTATGTATTTTTTTTAATTTTATTGATGCACTGGCAACGTGCGGCTTCAATTTCCATGTGCTAACTTAGCCGACAGTGATGCACCCGTTAGTTTAATTTGTTGATCACCATCTCCCGGTCGGGGGATCGAACCGTCATTCTGCAACTCCGCATAGCATCAGCAACCAGGCATCTTTCCACTGGACCACTGGACCACCGCACCAAGACTAAAGTCAAGGATTGGCCGACCAGTTTTCACATGTCTGATATACTGACACACTGACGATTCATATGGGACTATCTGTGGATACATCTGTCACAATCAATCCTAGGCTTTTATGCCTATTGTACTCTGACTCCAGCACGGCTCTGGCAGTATATGTATTTTATTTTTTTTATTGACGCACTGGCAACGTGCGGCTTCAATTTCCATGTGCTAACTTAGCCGACAGTGATGCACCCGTTAGTTTAATTTGTTGATCACCATCTCCCGGTCAGGGGATCGAACCGTCATTCTGCAATTCCGCATAGCATCAGCAACCAGGCATCTTTCCACTGGACCACTGCACCAAGACAAAAGTCAAGGATTGGCCGACCAGTTTTCACATGTCTGATATACTGACACACTGACGATTCATATGGGACTATCTGTGGATGCATCTGTCACAATCAATCCTAGGCTTTTACGCCTATTGTACTCTGACTCCAGCACGGCTCTGGCAGTATATGTATTTTTTTATTTTTTTTTTTATTGACGCACTGGCAACGTGCGGCTTCAATTTCCATGTGCTAACTTAGCCGACAGTGATGCACCCGTTAGTTTAATTTGTTGATCACCATCTCCCAGTCGGGGGATCGAACCGCCATTCTGCAACTCCGCATAGCATTAGCAACCAGGCATCTTTCCACTGGACCACCGCACCAAGACCAAAAAGTCAAGGATTGGCCGACCAGTTTTCACATGTCTGATATACTGACACACTGACATATGTATGTATTTTTTTAAATTTTATTGACGCACTGGCAACGTGCGGCTTGAATTTCCATGTGCTAACTTAGCCGACAGTGATGCACCCGTTAGTTTAATTTGTTGATCACCATCTCCCGGTCGGGGGATCGAACCGCCATTCTGCAACTCCGCATAGCATTAGCAACCAGGCATCTTTCCACTGGACCACCGCACCAAGACCAAAAAGTCAAGGATTGGCCGACCAGTTTTCACATGTCTGATATACTGACACACTGACATATGTATGTATTTTTTTTAATTTTATTGATGCACTGGCAACGTGCGGCTTCAATTTCCATGTGCTAACTTAGCCGACAGTGATGCACCCGTTAGTTTAATTTGTTGATCACCATCTCCCGGTCGGGGGATCGAACCGTCATTCTGCAACTCCGCATAGCATCAGCAACCAGGCATCTTTCCACTGGACCACTGGACCACCGCACCAAGACTAAAGTCAAGGATTGGCCGACCAGTTTTCACATGTCTGATATACTGACACACTGACGATTCATATGGGACTATCTGTGGATACATCTGTCACAATCAATCCTAGGCTTTTATGCCTATTGTACTCTGACTCCAGCACGGCTCTGGCAGTATATGTATTTTTTTTTTTTTATTGACGCACTGGCAACGTGCGGCTTCAATTTCCATGTGCTAACTTAGCCGACAGTGATGCACCCGTTAGTTTAATTTGTTGATCACCATCTCCCGGTCGGGGGATCGAACCGTCATTCTGCAATTCCGCATAGCATCAGCAACCAGGCATCTTTCCACTGGACCACTGCACCAAGACAAAAGTCAAGGATTGGCCGACCAGTTTTCACATGTCTGATATACTGACACACTGACGATTCATATGGGACTATCTGTGGATGCATCTGTCACAATCAATCCTAGGCTTTTACGCCTATTGTACTCTGACTCCAGCACGGCTCTGGCAGTATATGTATTTTTTTATTATTTTTTTTATTGACGCACTGGCAACGTGCGGCTTCAATTTCCATGTGCTAACTTAGCCGACAGTGATGCACCCGTTAGTTTAATTTGTTGATCACCATCTCCCAGTCGGGGGATCGAACCGCCATTCTGCAACTCCGCATAGCATTAGCAACCAGGCATCTTTCCACTGGACCACCGCACCAAGACCAAAAAGTCAAGGATTGGCCGACCAGTTTTCACATGTCTGATATACTGACACACTGACATATGTATGTATTTTTTTTAATTTTATTGATGCACTGGCAACGTGCGGCTTCAATTTCCATGTGCTAACTTAGCCGACAGTGATGCACCCGTTAGTTTAATTTGTTGATCACCATCTCCCGGTCGGGGGATCGAACCGTCATTCTGCAACTCCGCATAGCATCAGCAACCAGGCATCTTTCCACTGGACCACTGGACCACCGCACCAAGACTAAAGTCAAGGATTGGCCGACCAGTTTTCACATGTCTGATATACTGACACACTGACGATTCATATGGGACTATCTGTGGATACATCTGTCACAATCAATCCTAGGCTTTTATGCCTATTGTACTCTGACTCCAGCACGGCTCTGGCAGTATATGTATTTTTTTTTTTTTATTGACGCACTGGCAACGTGCGGCTTCAATTTCCATGTGCTAACTTAGCCGACAGTGATGCACCCGTTAGTTTAATTTGTTGATCACCATCTCCCGGTCGGGGGATCGAACCGTCATTCTGCAATTCCGCATAGCATCAGCAACCAGGCATCTTTCCACTGGACCACTGCACCATGACAAAAGTCAAGGATTGGCCGACCAGTTTTCACATGTCTGATATACTGACACACTGACGATTCATATGGGACTATCTGTGGATGCATCTGTCACAATCAATCCTAGGCTTTTACGCCTATTGTACTCTGACTCCAGCACGGCTCTGGCAGTATATGTATTTTTTTATTATTTTTTTTATTGACGCACTGGCAACGTGCGGCTTCAATTTCCATGTGCTAACTTAGCCGACAGTGATGCACCCGTTAGTTTAATTTGTTGATCACCATCTCCCGGTCGGGGGATCGAACCGCCATTCTGCAACTCCGCATAGCATTAGCAACCAGGCATCTTTCCACTGGACCACCGCACCAAGACCAAAAAGTCAAGGATTGGCCGACCAGTTTTCACATGTCTGATATACTGACACACTGACATATGTATGTATTTTTTTAAATTTTATTGATGCACTGGCAACGTGCGGCTTCAATTTCCATGTGCTAACTTAGCCGACAGTGATGCACCCGTTAGTTTAATTTGTTGATCACCATCTCCCGGTCGGGGGATCGAACCGTCATTCTGCAACTCCGCATAGCATCAGCAACCAGGCATCTTTCCACTGGACCACTGGACCACCGCACCAAGACTAAAGTCAAGGATTGGCCGACCAGTTTTCACATGTCTGATATACTGACACACTGACGATTCATATGGGACTATCTGTGGATACATCTGTCACAATCAATCCTAGGCTTTTATGCCTATTGTACTCTGACTCCAGCACGGCTCTGGCAGTATATGTATTTTTTTATTTTTATTGACGCACTGGCAACGTGCGGCTTCAATTTCCATGTGCTAACTTAGCCGACAGTGATGCACCCGTTAGTTTAATTTGTTGATCACCATCTCCCGGTCGGGGGATCGAACCGTCATTCTGCAATTCCGCATAGCATCAGCAACCAGGCATCTTTCCACTGGACCACTGCACCAAGACAAAAGTCAAGGATTGGCCGACCAGTTTTCACATGTCTGATATACTGACACACTGACGATTCATATGGGACTATCTGTGGATGCATCTGTCACAATCAATCCTAGGCTTTTACGCCTATTGTACTCTGACTCCAGCACGGCTCTGGCAGTATATGTATTTTTTTATTATTTTTTTTATTGACGCACTGGCAACGTGCGGCTTCAATTTCCATGTGCTAACTTAGCCGACAGTGATGCACCCGTTAGTTTAATTTGTTGATCACCATCTCCCAGTCGGGGGATCGAACCGCCATTCTGCAACTCCGCATAGCATTAGCAACCAGGCATCTTTCCACTGGACCACCGCACCAAGACCAAAAAGTCAAGGATTGGCCGACCAGTTTTCACATGTCTGATATACTGACACACTGACACACTGACATATGTATGTATTTTTTTTAATTTTATTGATGCACTGGCAACGTGCGGCTTCAATTTCCATGTGCTAACTTAGCCGACAGTGATGCACCCGTTAGTTTAATTTGTTGATCACCATCTCCCGGTCGGGGGATCGAACCGTCATTCTGCAACTCCGCATAGCATCAGCAACCAGGCATCTTTCCACTGGACCACTGGACCACCGCACCAAGACTAAAGTCAAGGATTGGCCGACCAGTTTTCACATGTCTGATATACTGACACACTGACGATTCATATGGGACTATCTGTGGATACATCTGTCACAATCAATCCTAGGCTTTTATGCCTATTGTACTCTGACTCCAGCACGGCTCTGGCAGTATATGTATTTTTTTTTTTTTATTGACGCACTGGCAACGTGCGGCTTCAATTTCCATGTGCTAACTTAGCCGACAGTGATGCACCCGTTAGTTTAATTTGTTGATCACCATCTCCCGGTCGGGGGATCGAACCGTCATTCTGCAATTCCGCATAGCATCAGCAACCAGGCATCTTTCCACTGGACCACTGCACCAAGACAAAAGTCAAGGATTGGCCGACCAGTTTTCACATGTCTGATATACTGACACACTGACGATTCATATGGGACTATCTGTGGATGCATCTGTCACAATCAATCCTAGGCTTTTACGCCTATTGTACTCTGACTCCAGCACGGCTCTGGCAGTAGATGTATTTTTTTAATTATTTTTTTTATTGACGCACTGGCAACGTGCGGCTTCAATTTCCATGTGCTAACTTAGCCGACAGTGATGCACCCGTTACTTTAATTTGTTGATCACCATCTCCCGGTCGGGGGATCGAACCGCCATTCTGCAACTCCGCATAGCATTAGCAACCAGGCATCTTTCCACTGGACCACCGCACCAAGACCAAAAAGTCAAGGATTGGCCGACCAGTTTTCACATGTCTGATATACTGACACACTGACATATGTATGTATTTTTTTAAATTTTATTGACGCACTGGCAACGTGCGGCTTGAATTTCCATGTGCTAACTTAGCCGACAGTGATGCACCCGTTAGTTTAATTTGTTGATCACCATCTCCCGGTCGGGGGATCGAACCGCCATTCTGCAACTCCGCATAGCATTAGCAACCAGGCATCTTTCCACTGGACCACCGCACCAAGACCAAAAAGTCAAGGATTGGCCGACCAGTTTTCACATGTCTGATATACTGACACACTGACATATGTATGTATTTTTTTTAATTTTATTGATGCACTGGCAACGTGCGGCTTCAATTTCCATGTGCTAACTTAGCCGACAGTGATGCACCCGTTAGTTTAATTTGTTGATCACCATCTCCCGGTCGGGGGATCGAACCGTCATTCTGCAACTCCGCATAGCATCAGCAACCAAGCATCTTTCCACTGGACCACTGGACCACCGCACCAAGACTAAAGTCAAGGATTGGCCGACCAGTTTTCACATGTCTGATATACTGACACACTGACGATTCATATGGGACTATCTGTGGATGCATCTGTCACAATCAATCCTAGGCTTTTACGCCTATTGTACTCTGACTCCAGCACGGCTCTGGCAGTATATGTATTTTTTTATTATTTTTTTTATTGACGCACTGGCAACGTGCGGCTTCAATTTCCATGTGCTAACTTAGCCGACAGTGATGCACCCGTTAGTTTAATTTGTTGATCACCATCTCCCAGTCGGGGGATCGAACCGCCATTCTGCAACTCCGCATAGCATTAGCAACCAGGCATCTTTCCACTGGACCACCGCACCAAGACCAAAAAGTCAAGGATTGGCCGACCAGTTTTCACATGTCTGATATACTGACACACTGACATATGTATGTATTTTTTTTTAATTTTATTGATGCACTGGCAACGTGCGGCTTCAATTTCCATGTGCTAACTTAGCCGACAGTGATGCACCCGTTAGTTTAATTTGTTGATCACCATCTCCCGGTCGGGGGATCGAACCGTCATTCTGCAACTCCGCATAGCATCAGCAACCAGGCATCTTTCCACTGGACCACTGGACCACCGCACCAAGACTAAAGTCAAGGATTGGCCGACCAGTTTTCACATGTCTGATATACTGACACACTGACGATTCATATGGGACTATCTGTGGATACATCTGTCACAATCAATCCTAGGCTTTTATGCCTATTGTACTCTGACTCCAGCACGGCTCTGGCAGTATATGTATTTTTTTATTTTTTATTGACGCACTGGCAACGTGCGGCTTCAATTTCCATGTGCTAACTTAGCCGACAGTGATGCACCCGTTAGTTTAATTTGTTGATCACCATCTCCCGGTCGGGGGATCGAACCGTCATTCTGCAATTCCGCATAGCATCAGCAACCAGGCATCTTTCCACTGGACCACTGCACCAAGACAAAAGTCAAGGATTGGCCGACCAGTTTTCACATGTCTGATATACTGACACACTGACGATTCATATGGGACTATCTGTGGATGCATCTGTCACAATCAATCCTAGGCTTTTACGCCTATTGTACTCTGACTCCAGCACGGCTCTGGCAGTATATGTATTTTTTTATTATTTTTTTTATTGACGCACTGGCAACGTGCGGCTTCAATTTCCATGTGCTAACTTAGCCGACAGTGATGCACCCGTTAGTTTAATTTGTTGATCACCATCTCCCGGTCGGGGGATCGAACCGCCATTCTGCAACTCCGCATAGCATTAGCAACCAGGCATCTTTCCACTGGACCACCGCACCAAGACCAAAAAGTCAAGGATTGGCCGACCAGTTTTCACATGTCTGATATACTGACACACTGACATATGTATGTATTTTTTTTAATTTTATTGATGCACTGGCAACGTGCGGCTTCAATTTCCATGTGCTAACTTAGCCGACAGTGATGCACCCGTTAGTTTAATTTGTTGATCACCATCTCCCGGTCGGGGGATCGAACCGTCATTCTGCAATTCCGCATAGCATCAGCAACCAGGCATCTTTCCACTGGACCACTGCACCAAGACAAAAGTCAAGGATTGGCCGACCAGTTTTCACATGTCTGATATACTGACACACTGACGATTCATATGGGACTATCTGTGGATGCATCTGTCACAATCAATCCTAGGCTTTTACGCCTATTGTACTCTGACTCCAGCACGGCTCTGGCAGTATATGTATTTTTTTATTATTTTTTTTATTGACGCACTGGCAACGTGCGGCTTCAATTTCCATGTGCTAACTTAGCCGACAGTGATGCACCCGTTAGTTTAATTTGTTGATCACCATCTCCCAGTCGGGGGATCGAACCGCCATTCTGCAACTCCGCATAGCATTAGCAACCAGGCATCTTTCCACTGGACCACCGCACCAAGACCAAAAAGTCAAGGATTGGCCGACCAGTTTTCACATGTCTGATATACTGACACACTGACATATGTATGTATTTTTTTTTAATTTTATTGATGCACTGGCAACGTGCGGCTTCAATTTCCATGTGCTAACTTAGCCGACAGTGATGCACCCGTTAGTTTAATTTGTTGATCACCATCTCCCGGTCGGGGGATCGAACCGTCATTCTGCAACTCCGCATAGCATCAGCAACCAGGCATCTTTCCACTGTTCCACTGGACCACTGGACCACCGCACCAAGACTAAAGTCAAGGATTGGCCGACCAGTTTTCACATGTCTGATATACTGACACACTGACGATTCATATGGGACTATCTGTGGATACATCTGTCACAATCAATCCTAGGCTTTTATGCCTATTGTACTCTGACTCCAGCACGGCTCTGGCAGTATATGTATTTTTTTTTTTTTATTGACGCACTGGCAACGTGCGGCTTCAATTTCCATGTGCTAACTTAGCCGACAGTGATGCACCCGTTAGTTTAATTTGTTGATCACCATCTCCCGGTCGGGGGATCGAACCGTCATTCTGCAATTCCGCATAGCATCAGCAACCAGGCATCTTTCCACTGGACCACTGCACCAAGACAAAAGTCAAGGATTGGCCGACCAGTTTTCACATGTCTGATATACTGACACACTGACGATTCATATGGGACTATCTGTGGATGCATCTGTCACAATCAATCCTAGGCTTTTACGCCTATTGTACTCTGACTCCAGCACGGCTCTGGCAGTATATGTATTTTTTTATTATTTTTTTTATTGACGCACTGGCAACGTGCGGCTTCAATTTCCATGTGCTAACTTAGCCGACAGTGATGCACCCGTTAGTTTAATTTGTTGATCACCATCTCCCGGTCGGGGGATCGAACCGCCATTCTGCAACTCCGCATAGCATTAGCAACCAGGCATCTTTCCACTGGACCACCGCACCAAGACCAAAAAGTCAAGGGTTGGCCGACCAGTTTTCACATGTCTGATATACTTACACACTGACATATGTATGTATTTTTTTTTATTTTATTGATGCACTGGCAACGTGCGGCTTCAATTTCCATGTGCTAACTTAGCCGACAGTGATGCACCCGTTAGTTTAATTTGTTGATCACCATCTCCCGGTCGGGGGATCGAACCGTCATTCTGCAACTCCGCATAGCATCAGCAACCAGGCATCTTTCCACTGGACCACTGGACCACCGCACCAAGACAAAAGTCAAGGATTGGCCGACCAGTTTTCACATGTCTGATATACTGACACACTGACGATTCATATGGGACTATCTGTGGATACATCTGTCACAATCAATCCTAGGCTTTTATGCCTATTGTACTCTGACTCCAGCACGGCTCTGGCAGTATATGTATTTTTTTTTTTTTATTGACGCACTGGCAACGTGCGGCTTCAATTTCCATGTGCTAACTTAGCCGACAGTGATGCACCCGTTAGTTTAATTTGTTGATCACCATCTCCCGGTCGGGGGATCGAACCGTCATTCTGCAATTCCGCATAGCATCAGCAACCAGGCATCTTTCCACTGGACCACTGCACCAAGACAAAAGTCAAGGATTGGCCGACCAGTTTTCACATGTCTGATATACTGACACACTGACGATTCATATGGGACTATCTGTGGATGCATCTGTCACAATCAATCCTAGGCTTTTACGCCTATTGTACTCTGACTCCAGCACGGCTCTGGCAGTATATGTATTTTTTTATTATTTTTTTTATTGACGCACTGGCAACGTGCGGCTTCAATTTCCATGTGCTAACTTAGCCGACAGTGATGCACCCGTTAGTTTAATTTGTTGATCACCATCTCCCAGTCGGGGGATCGAACCGCCATTCTGCAACTCCGCATAGCATTAGCAACCAGGCATCTTTCCACTGGACCACCGCACCAAGACCAAAAAGTCAAGGATTGGCCGACCAGTTTTCACATGTCTGATATACTGACACACTGACATATGTATGTATTTTTTTTTAATTTTATTGATGCACTGGCAACGTGCGGCTTCAATTTCCATGAGCTAACTTAGCCGACAGTGATGCACCCGTTAGTTTAATTTGTTGATCACCATCTCCCGGTCGGGGGATCGAACCGTCATTCTGCAACTCCGCATAGCATCAGCAACCAGGCATCTTTCCACTGGACCACTGGACCACCGCACCAAGACTAAAGTCAAGGATTGGCCGACCAGTTTTCACATGTCTGATATACTGACACACTGACGATTCATATGGGACTATCTGTGGATACATCTGTCACAATCAATCCTAGGCTTTTATGCCTATTGTACTCTGACTCCAGCACGGCTCTGGCAGTATATGTATTTTTTTTTTTTTATTGACGCACTGGCAACGTGCGGCTTCAATTTCCATGTGCTAACTTAGCCGACAGTGATGCACCCGTTAGTTTAATTTGTTGATCACCATCTCCCGGTCGGGGGATCGAACCGTCATTCTGCAATTCCGCATAGCATCAGCAACCAGGCATCTTTCCACTGGACCACTGCACCAAGACAAAAGTCAAGGATTGGCCGACCAGTTTTCACATGTCTGATATACTGACACACTGACGATTCATATGGGACTATCTGTGGATGCATCTGTCACAATCAATCCTAGGCTTTTACGCCTATTGTACTCTGACTCCAGCACGGCTCTGGCAGTATATGTATTTTTTTATTATTTTTTTTATTGACGCACTGGCAACGTGCGGCTTCAATTTCCATGTGCTAACTTAGCCGACAGTGATGCACCCGTTAGTTTAATTTGTTGATCACCATCTCCCGGTCGGGGGATCGAACCGCCATTCTGCAACTCCGCATAGCATTAGCAACCAGGCATCTTTCCACTGGACCACCGCACCAAGACCAAAAAGTCAAGGATTGGCCGACCAGTTTTCACATGTCTGATATACTGACACACTGACATATGTATGTATTTTTTTTAATTTTATTGATGCACTGGCAACGTGCGGCTTCAATTTCCATGTGCTAACTTAGCCGACAGTGATGCACCCGTTAAT
This sequence comes from Chaetoderma sp. LZ-2023a, assembly GCA_034401795.1. Classification (NCBI taxonomy): domain Eukaryota; kingdom Metazoa; phylum Mollusca; class Caudofoveata; order Chaetodermatida; family Chaetodermatidae; genus Chaetoderma; species Chaetoderma sp. LZ-2023a. Next base: position 123,155,374 of record CM067360.1, read on the forward strand.
TTAATTTGTTGATCACCATCTCCCGGTCGGGGGATCGAACCGTCATTCTGCAATTCCGCATAGCATCAGCAACCAGGCATCTTTCCACTGGACCACTGCACCAAGACAAAAGTCAAGGATTGGCCGACCAGTTTTCACATGTCTGATATACTGACACACTGACGATTCATATGGGACTATCTGTGGATGCATCTGTCACAATCAATCCTAGGCTTTTACGCCTATTGTACTCTGACTCCAGCACGGCTCTGGCAGTATATGTATTTTTTTATTATTTTTTTTATTGACGCACTGGCAACGTGCGGCTTCAATTTCCATGTGCTAACTTAGCCGACAGTGATGCACCCGTTAGTTTAATTTGTTGATCACCATCTCCCAGTCGGGGGATCGAACCGCCATTCTGCAACTCCGCATAGCATTAGCAACCAGGCATCTTTCCACTGGACCACCGCACCAAGACCAAAAAGTCAAGGATTGGCCGACCAGTTTTCACATGTCTGATATACTGACACACTGACATATGTATGTATTTTTTTAAATTTTATTGACGCACTGGCAACGTGCGGCTTGAATTTCCATGTGCTAACTTAGCCGACAGTGATGCACCCGTTAGTTTAATTTGTTGATCACCATCTCCCGGTCGGGGGATCGAACCGCCATTCTGCAACTCCGCATAGCATTAGCAACCAGGCATCTTTCCACTGGACCACCGCACCAAGACCAAAAATTCAAGGATTGGCCGACCAGTTTTCACATGTCTGATATACTGACACACTGACATATGTATGTATTTTTTTTAATTTTATTGATGCACTGGCAACGTGCGGCTTCAATTTCCATGTGCTAACTTAGCCGACAGTGATGCACCCGTTAGTTTAATTTGTTGATCACCATCTCCCGGTCGGGGGATCGAACCGTCATTCTGCAACTCCGCATAGCATCAGCAACCAGGCATCTTTCCACTGGACCACTGGACCACCGCACCAAGACTAAAGTCAAGGATTGGCCGACCAGTTTTCACATGTCTGATATACTGACACACTGACGATTCATATGGGACTATCTGTGGATACATCTGTCACAATCAATCCTAGGCTTTTATGCCTATTGTACTCTGACTCCAGCACGGCTCTGGCAGTATATGTATTTTTTTTTTTTTATTGACGCACTGGCAACGTGCGGCTTCAATTTCCATGTGCTAACTTAGCCGACAGTGATGCACCCGTTAGTTTAATTTGTTGATCACCATCTCCCGGTCGGGGGATCGAACCGTCATTCTGCAATTCCGCATAGCATCAGCAACCAGGCATCTTTCCACTGGACCACTGCACCAAGACAAAAGTCAAGGATTGGCCGACCAGTTTTCACATGTCTGATATACTGACACACTGACGATTCATATGGGACTATCTGTGGATGCATCTGTCACAATCAATCCTAGGCTTTTACGCCTATTGTACTCTGACTCCAGCACGGCTCTGGCAGTATATGTATTTTTTTATTATTTTTTTTATTGACGCACTGGCAACGTGCGGCTTCAATTTCCATGTGCTAACTTAGCCGACAGTGATGCACCCGTTAGTTTAATTTGTTGATCACCATCTCCCGGTCGGGGGATCGAACCGCCATTCTGCAACTCCGCATAGCATTACCAACCAGGCATCTTTCCACTGGACCACCGCACCAAGACCAAAAAGTCAAGGATTGGCCGACCAGTTTTCACATGTCTGATATACTGACACACTGACATATGTATGTATTTTTTTTAATTTTATTGATGCACTGGCAACGTGCGGCTTCAATTTCCATGTGCTAACTTAGCCGACAGTGATGCACCCGTTAGTTTAATTTGTTGATCACCATCTCCCGGTCGGGGGATCGAACCGTCATTCTGCAACTCCGCATAGCATCAGCAACCAGGCATCTTTCCACTGGACCACTGGACCACCGCACCAAGACTAAAGTCAAGGATTGGCCGACCAGTTTTCACATGTCTGATATACTGACACACTGACGATTCATATGGGACTATCTGTGGATACATCTGTCACAATCAATCCTAGGCTTTTATGCCTATTGTACTCTGACTCCAGCACGGCTCTGGCAGTATATGTATTTTTTTTTTTTTATTGACGCACTGGCAACGTGCGGCTTCAATTTCCATGTGCTAACTTAGCCGACAGTGATGCACCCGTTAGTTTAATTTGTTGATCACCATCTCCCGGTCGGGGGATCGAACCGTCATTCTGCAATTCCGCATAGCATCAGCAACCAGGCATCTTTCCACTGGACCACTGCACCAAGACAAAAGTCAAGGATTGGCCGACCAGTTTTCACATGTCTGATATACTGACACACTGACGATTCATATGGGACTATCTGTGGATGCATCTGTCACAATCAATCCTAGGCTTTTACGCCTATTGTACTCTGACTCCAGCACGGCTCTGGCAGTATATGTATTTTTTTATTATTTTTTTTATTGACGCACTGGCAACGTGCGGCTTCAATTTCCATGTGCTAACTTAGCCGACAGTGATGCACCCGTTAGTTTAATTTGTTGATCACCATCTCCCAGTCGGGGGATCGAACCGCCATTCTGCAACTCCGCATAGCATTAGCAACCAGGCATCTTTCCACTGGACCACCGCACCAAGACCAAAAAGTCAAGGATTGGCCGACCAGTTTTCACATGTCTGATATACTGACACACTGACATATGTATGTATTTTTTTAAATTTTATTGACGCACTGGCAACGTGCGGCTTGAATTTCCATGTGCTAACTTAGCCGACAGTGATGCACCCGTTAGTTTAATTTGTTGATCACCATCTCCCGGTCGGGGGATCGAACCGCCATTCTGCAACTCCGCATAGCATTAGCAACCAGGCATCTTTCCACTGGACCACCGCACCAAGACCAAAAATTCAAGGATTGGCCGACCAGTTTTCACATGTCTGATATACTGACACACTGACATATGTATGTATTTTTTTTAATTTTATTGATGCACTGGCAACGTGCGGCTTCAATTTCCATGTGCTAACTTAGCCGACAGTGATGCACCCGTTAGTTTAATTTGTTGATCACCATCTCCCGGTCGGGGGATCGAACCGTCATTCTGCAACTCCGCATAGCATCAGCAACCAGGCATCTTTCCACTGGACCACTGGACCACCGCACCAAGACTAAAGTCAAGGATTGGCCGACCAGTTTTCACATGTCTGATATACTGACACACTGACGATTCATATGGGACTATCTGTGGATACATCTGTCACAATCAATCCTAGGCTTTTATGCCTATTGTACTCTGACTCCAGCACGGCTCTGGCAGTATATGTATTTTTTTTTTTTTATTGACGCACTGGCAACGTGCGGTTCAATTTCCATGTGCTAACTTAGCCGACAGTGATGCACCCGTTAGTTTAATTTATTGATCACCATCTCCCGGTCGGGGGATCGAACCGTCATTCTGCAATTCCGCATAGCATCAGCAACCAGGCATCTTTCCACTGGACCACTGCACCAAGACAAAAGTCAAGGATTGGCCGACCAGTTTTCACATGTCTGATATACTGACACACTGACGATTCATATGGGACTATCTGTGGATGCATCTGTCACAATCAATCCTAGGCTTTTACGCCTATTGTACTCTGACTCCAGCACGGCTCTGGCAGTATATGTATTTTTTTATTATTTTTTTTATTGACGCACTGGCAACGTGCGGCTTCAATTTCCATGTGCTAACTTAGCCGACAGTGATGCACCCGTAAGTTTAATTTGTTGATCACCATCTCCCAGTCGGGGGATCGAACCGCCATTCTGCAACTCCGCATAGCATTAGCAACCAGGCATCTTTCCACTGGACCACCGCACCAAGACCAAAAAGTCAAGGATTGGCCGACCAGTTTTCACATGTCTGATATACTGACACACTGACATATGTATGTATTTTTTTTAATTTTATTGACGCACTGGCAACGTGCGGCTTGAATTTCCATGTGCTAACTTAGCCGACAGTGATGCACCCGTTAGTTTAATTTGTTGATCACCATCTCCCGGTCGGGGGAATCGAACCGTCATTCTGCAACTCCGCATACCATCAGCAACCAGGCATCTTTCCACTGGACCACCGCACCATGACAAAAGTCAAGGATTGGCCGACCAGTTTTCACATGTCTGATATACTGACACACTGACATATGTATGTATGTATGTATGTATGTATGTATATGTATAGGTGTTTGTATGTATGAATATATGTATATGTGTTGTATATGTGTACATGTACGTGTTATGTGTATATCACGATTCAAGATTCAATATTATTTATTTGCCTCTTGGATACCAATTTACATACTTTCAATACAGGTTGTCCGCCGAAGGCATTGCCAATAGTGGTGGCGGACACCTAACATTAAACATACATAGACAATTATACACACAGCTTAGCATAGAATGTGGGACATACTTGTGAATGTACAGATAGGGTACTGAGCTAAGTAGACATTGAAAAAAGAACAAACGATACAATACATCTATGTTTTTCCTTTTAGTTATTGAGATTAGAGATTTATATTTGGAATGGGGGGATTTTAGTGTTAGTATCTTTTCGCGTGTGTGTTTATCTATTCTATTCCATGCTTTGACGACACCAACTGAAATTCTACGTTTCCCTTTGTCTGTTCGTGTGTATCTAATATGGAGATCATGTTTGTTCCTAGTGTTATAAGTGAGGATTTCGATGTTGTTTGCAAAGCTGTGGGTTATAGATTTAGGTAGGATTTTGTGATGAAAGGCGTTGGAAATGTTGATCATCTGTGACTTGCCTATGTCTGTGAGTTTAAGAAGTTTTTGTGTTTTGAAGATGTTTTGACCCTTTGCTGTTTTTGAGAACATTTTAATGCATTTTCTCTGCATGCTTTGCAATTTTGTTAATTTGGTTTTTTGTGTGTTAGTCCAGATGGCATTGCAGTATGTTAGGTGTGGACTGATCAATGTGGAATACAGGGTTTTGATGGTGGCTTGTGTTAGGTATGGCTTTATTTAGTCTTTGAATGATCCCCATGCCTCTTGCTACTTTAGCTATGACTACCTCAATTTGTTTGCCCCAGGTCAGGTTCTTGTCTAAATAAACTCCTAAGAATTTAGCAAAAGGAACATCTTCAATTTCTTTTTTTATTAATATGGATTTTTGGAATACTATTGTTTCTCGATTGTCTAGACTTTGAAAATAGCATGTAGTTTGTTTTATCAACATTTAATGATAGCTTGTTTACTTTGAACCAGTTAATAACTTCTTCCATTTCTTTATTTACTCTTTCGTATAATATATCTAAGTTTTTGGCAGAGCAAAAGGCATTGGTGTCATCTGCAAACAGTATTAGTGACAAATTGTGGCAAATTTTGGGCAAGTTATTCATATCTGGACATATGTTAACAAAATATTGATTGAAACTGTTTGCAGTTTCATTGTTATCCGTGATTACCTTATTATTGTAGAGAAACTGGGTATGTTGTGCTTTTCTATTGTTTTTATTCAAAAGTGATTTTATGATTTTCCATGTCTCATTTATATCATTTTTGGTTTGCTCAAATTTATTCTGATAATAGTTCTTTTTTTATGTTTTTATTATTTGGTCCAACTTATTTCTATATTTTTAAAACTTTGTCTCATTATACATTATTTGACATTTTATAAATGTCAAATAAAGTTGCTGTTTTTTATGACAGGCAGATATCAATCCTCTTGTCAGCCATGGCTTAGTAGGGTTGTGCTTGAATAATTTCTTTTCTTTCATGGGGAAACTGTGCTCAAAGATGTTAGTGCATATGTTGTGGAGCTTGGTGTAGGCATCATCACATGACTCTATATCTATCACTTCATTCCAATCTACCTCAGACATGGCCTTTTAAAAATTTTCAATGTTGACCTGATTCATTTCTCTACACTTAATTTTTTCGTTTTTAAATGGTCTACTGTAGTTTGCCTGTTTTTCGAGGATAAAAATTGGTAGGTGATCTGATGTAGCTGTTACGAAAATTCCTGAATGTGTTTTGTTGATGAAACTGATATTATTACTGAATATATTATCAATAGTTCTAGCCGAACTCTCAGTAATTCTGGTCAGCTTAGTTATGTTTGGATAAAAGGAATGAGCATTTAGCAAATTTGTAAAACTTTGTGAATGAGAGCAGTTTTGTTCCATCAGGTCAACATTGAAATCACCCATGAGGTAAACCGTTTTGTTTTCTTTTTGAATATCATCTAAGGTTGCTCCTAGTAGGTCAATAAATTTTCTTTTATCGCTGTTTGGTGCACTATAGATAGTGCCTATTATTTTATTTTTTCCTTTTTTGTTGGGATTTCTATAAACAATGATTCAAAATTTGGGTCCAGAATGGAAAGACCCTCACGTTCATTGTACTGAATATTATCCTTGATGTACATGGCTACACCACCACCCTTTTTAATTTTTCTGTGCTTTTCAATAAACGTGTAATTTTTTATATCTACAAGGTTAGTAGGTGAGGTTGCTTTTAGCCATGTCTCAGTAATTCCAATAATTCCAAATTCATGTGCACTCAGTTCTAGAAGGCAGCTTAACCTGTCAATGTTCTTCAGGAGTGATCGTATGTTGGCATGTAAGAGTGAAAGGGTGACATGTTCCTTAGATGCTATTAAATTGTCATTGACTGTTTTTTGTAGAATGTAGTCACATGATGGTGGTGTTATGTTTAGATCTGTTCTGTTGTCAGTCATGTTTGTTTTGCATGTATTTAGTGCAAATGGGTTTATAATTTGCTGGTCCATGTGTTCCATATGGTTGTATTTGCAATGTGGATCTAGAATTGCAAGCATATAGTGTGCATCATTGTCATAGTGATTAAAGCGGAACAGTGATTTGTTGCAGTTGATGCACCCCCATGATTTGTTATTGGTTTCAAGATGGGTGTAGTCAGCAATTTTGAGCTTGGAGCATTTCAAGTGAATCCAGGTATTACATAAATCGCATAATAGTGCTCTGTGGTTATTTTTTACTGGTTTCCTACAGGTTGAGCAAGGGAACCTTGCAGGCATTAGGGTTTGGCAGGGGAAGATTGGAGAACGAAGAGAAGGGATAGATGGCACCCAGGTCTAGGTAGTCAATGGACTACGGAGTGGCTTCCTCATCTTGGCATGGTAACTGTATTGATGTTTGGTAGCAGCAATTGTGGAAATATGGTGTTAATGCTTACGCCAGACACTCCTTCAGGCCAGCTGTTGAATATCTAGATACTAATCTGACTGAAGGCTGATGTTGCCTTAGGCAGCAACAGCTTCCTGGCAACCCAGTTTTCAGAATATTCACCAGCCTCCCTATATAGTTACTTTGAAATTGGGATTCTGGAAGCTAAGGACTCAAATATATAAATATATTTCAGCACACGCAAAATAGTGGGTGGAGCTTAGCTAGAGTTACCTGGTGGAGATGATATATACAGAGTAACTATACAAGTTATCGCATACCGTTGAAATAATGCAGTGGATAGAATAATCAGCACAAAACAAAGATAATCTTGGACAACTTTGTAAAAATAGACATGATGGAGTAAATAATAGGTGGAGCTGAGCTATGGTTAGCTGCTGGTGGTGATGCATTGTTGTCATTGCAAAAACATTGGCTATAATAGTTCTAATTTGGCTAGGAGGAAATATGGGCAGCAAAAACTCCCTGTCAGCTTAGTCATAGGCCAGCTGTTAAACATCTCAAAAACATATTTTGGCTGTAAGCAGTTGCTACCTTAGGCAGTGTCAGCTTCCGGGCAATCCAGCTTTCAAAATATTCACCAGCCTACCTTATAGTTACTTTGATATTACTTTGATGTTGGGATTCTAAAAATTAATGATTGTATATCAAGCGATTTCAACACACGTAATGAGTAGGCGGAGCTTAGCTAGAATTACCTGGTGGTGATGGATGGTCTCAAATTAAAAGCACTAATATAGGCCAGATGTTGAGTGCCTTAGGCAGCAACAACTTCCAGGCAAACTGACTTTCAAATAATCGCCAGCCTACCTGTATGGTTACTTTCTATATTAAGCTTGTGGAAATTCTGGACCCATGAAATATCAATCGATTCCAACACAAGTATAGAGTAGGTGGAGCTTAGCTAGAGTTATCTGGTGGTGATGTACCGTCTCAGATTAGAAGCACTCATATAGACCAGCTGTTGAGTATCTTGAGACTAAGTTGACTGGAAGCTGTTGCTGCCTGGGCAGCAACAGCCTCCAGGTAATTCAGTTTTCAGAATATTCACCAGCCTACCTCTAAAGTTGCCTTGAAGCTTCACAATTCAGTATTCAAGTATATAAGTTGACTTCAGCACACATAAATGGTAGCTGGAGCTCAGCTAGGGTTACCTGTTGGTGCTGGAATGTTGACATTGGAAAGTATTGGCTAAAATAGCTATAATTTGGCTAAGAGAGAGTATGGACAGCAACAACTCCATGTCAGATTAGTCACATAATGTTTGTGAGGTCTGCAGGTGTTAGTATACATAGACAGAGAAGCTATACAGGTTATCACAAAACATTGACATAATACAGTGGATAAGGTAATCAGCTAAAACAAAGATAATCTTGGACAGCTCTATAAATAGACATGAGATAGAAAGAGCAGTCCACTTGGGCAAAATAAATATTGAAGCAGGTCAGCTGGCAGCAAGGTTAAGAATTGACAAGTAAAAAGGATTACTTATCGAAAGAAAGCAACACATAACATGCAGATATTACCCTGACTTGACCTGTCTGACATCAGTACTCCTTATGATTCAGTGGCTGTAATATTCATAATCACCTATGGAGTAGAATCAATAGTTATAGCATATGTACACATACAGACATGTATGCTGTATGGTTACTTGATCTTGAGATTCTGGAAAATCTGGATCCATAAAATATCAGTAGATTTCAACACACGTAAAGAGTAGGTGGAGCTTAACTAGAGTTATCTGGTGGTGATGGATGGTCTCAGATTAGAAGCACTAATCTAGGCCAGTTATTGAGTATCTTGAAACTAGGTTAACTAAAAGCCGTTACTGCCTTAGGCAGCAACAGCTTCCAGGTAACGCAGTTTTCAAAATATTAACCAGTCTACCTCTATAGTTAACTTGAAGTTTTAAATTTTTTCATCAGCTCACCTCGATAGTTTCCATTGAAATTGGGATTCTGGAAATTCAGTATTCAAATATATAAATTGACTTCAGCACACATAAAAAGTAGATGGAGCTCAGCTATGGTTATCTGTTTGTGGTGGAATGTTGACAGTGACAAATATTGGCTAAAATAGTTATAATTTGGCTAAGAGAGAGTATGAACAGGAAAATCTCCCTGTCAGATTAGTCACATAATGTTTGTGAGGTCTGCAGGTGTTAGCATACATAGACAGAGAAGCTATACAAGGTTATCACAACACATTGACATGATATAGTGAATACAGTGAATAAGGTAACAAGTAATTAATTATATAATGTTTTTGTTGTGATCAGATAAAGTTGTGGGTCCTGATATCTCAGATTAAGAGTATTCATATGGGCCAGCTGTTGGACATCTCAGAACTTATTTTGACTGAAGGCAGTTGCAGGCAGCAACAACTTCCAGGCAAACTAACTTGCAGAACAATCAACACCTTACCTGTATATTACTTTATATTGAGGTTGTGGAAATTCTGGATCCATGAAATATCAGTCGATTCCAACACACGTATAGAGTAGGTGGAGCTTAGCTAGGGTTATCTGGTGGCGATGGATGGTCTCAGATTAGAAGGACTCAGATAGACCAGCTGTTGAGTATCTTGAGGCTAAGTTGACTGAAAGCTGTTGCCGCCTCAGGTAGCAACAGCTTCCAGGTAATTCAGTTTTCAAAATATTCACCAGTCTACTTCTATAGTCATCTTGGAGTTTCAAAATTTTCATCAGCTCACCTCTATAATTTCCATTGAGGTTGGGATTCTGGAAATTCAGCATTCAAGTATATAAGTATATGTATATGTATATGTATATGTATATGTATATGTATATGTATGTAGGTATATACATGTATGTATGTATATGTATATGTATATATAAGTATATATGTGGGTATGTATGTATGTACGCATGTGTGTATATATGTGTATATGGGTATAGATGTCTCCACATATTGTACATAGTAGCTAAATGAAGTGTAAATTAAATGACTGTGTGTGAAATCCGCGCCAGTGGATTTTGTACAAATTGTAAATTACATAGACATGAACATATAATTACCGATGATACCACTCCTCTCTTTAAGCAATTGCAGTAATTTATAACTTAATACTGCCGGGACAATAAAAAGCCAGCCGGCGTATGTCCTGAGACAATGATGATGATGATGATGATGAAGACATGATGAACTTGACGTATGTAACTATGCGTGACGGGATCTACAAAAGTAAGAAAGAAGAAGTTATTCACGGAAACTTAATACGAGTTCATATCTCTGAATGTTTACATATGTTAGGTAATATGTTGAGGTCAATTGAGCTACTAGGTTATGTTTTATGTTGCTTTTTACATGTCAAATGCCCAAGCTTTAACGCATCGTGTTAAAAAAATGTCTAACAGCATCCGATACCAGTTTTCGTCAAAACTAGTTATATCTTAATTCTAGAAATGTATCCGTAACGTATAAAATAAAATAGGTGTAGCCAATAAGGCGAGCACATCTCATTATCTATCTATGTAATAAATTTTCATGTCACCAGAGAATTAATTATTCCATGTAGCCTTTGAGTGATGAGATTGAGGACTTGACTTTGGACGAGTTTGTCTTTATGATTATCTGTACTAATACTAGGCAAAATTCTAAAGGACATCACACCTAGCTATACATGTCACATTATTTTGTCCAACATGTATGTAATTACTGTAATAGTATCGTGACTGAGGATGCTCGAGGTCACAGTGTAGGCGGGGTGTATGACGGTATCCAGTCAACTCGTCCTAAATACATCCCGTCCTAAGTACAACTCGCCCTACTTCTAACTCGTCCTAGGTCAACTCGTCCCAAGTAATGTTCATATATGAATATACGTAGTTATGTTATATCATTCGGGATAACAGAGCACTGATATTATGTGATTATCAAATAGCATTGTATTAATCACATAATATATGCTCTATAATCCCGAATAATATAATATAACCACATATATTCGCATACGAACACTAATTGGACGAGTTGACCTAGGATGAGTTAGAAGTAGGGCGAGTTGTACAGAGGACGATCTTTCTATACACGACAGAATCTCAAATTATCAGATGTTTTTAAAAATAAATATTCCAACAGTTCAACAATGTTTTAAAGTTAAAAAGGGAAGAATATTTGACATCGTATTCGTTCATCATCAGGTATTCAATCATGCGCTAAGAAAGCTTATTTGGCTACGTCCAAATTTGGTTATAGGCATATACAAATTTAAATAGCCTAGGATGAATATGAGCGCAAACTAAGTGTACTTATCGTATGAAGATAAGAAATGGCGAAAATTTTGAATTAATTTCAGATATTCAAATTTTTAGAAACAAAATTTTGAGTGACAAAACAGAGTAGAAGTAAGTATGAAAGACTCTGTGGTCAAATACAGACTGATCTAGTATCTAAAGCCAATACTACATGGAAATCTAACCGGACATAACACGCTTTCTGATTGGCTCAAAGAGAGACAATCCCGCGCCATTGTTGTAAGTACTGTATTCATTCTGTTGTTATAGCGCCTGCCCATTAGCGACATGGTTTCCTGTAATTATGTTGCCTGTTATTTTACGTCTTAGCGGGGTTTGTCTTAAAGCGCCAAAATTTTATTTTGAGCTGTCACAATTGACTCATTGGTCAGAGACAGCACCTACTATCACTCAATGATATGGTGGTTCGTTGTAGGAATATTATTGTGTCTTAGTGGACCACGGGGTAAATGGGACTTGTTTAACAGAGACCCAAACTATATGCGTTTTGGAAAGTTGTTGCATGCAAAATGTATGGTGGCTCTCTAATAGGCCAAGAAATTAGCTGTCTTTGTGGCCCACCATCAAAGTAAAGAGTAATGCAGGTAGCAACACCTTTCACTAACTTCCGGTAGAAAATAACTCATGGGATAAAGGGTGGTTGCTTTTAACACTCATATCAGCCAAAAACAGCTTATGGGGTGGTCTTGAGAAATGTCTAATGTCTCAAATAAAATATCCAAAATTTGCAGGCAAAGAGAAGACTATTTTGACAATTTACCGCTGGAATGACTGGCTCGATAACAGTAGTAAATATGGCTCACAACAGTGATAAAATAGTATTCTCTTAGTCTGCAAATTTTCTATGAGACAATTAAAGGTGTATATTCACACCAAAATGCTTCAAAATAAAATTATTTAAATTGTATACTTTTAGAGGCTTAAACTGTGGTCCTGTATGTAATGAAACGAATTAAATCTTAACATATGATGATTTAATTTCATACAAAAGCATATATTGACACAGCAAAAGATAGAATATTGACATCAAAGTGGTAATGGTTAACTACATACAGTACGGATACAATAATGAATGCGATATAAGAAATAACGGACTCGGATCCATGCCGTCAGATGAGTGATCAATATATTGGATTCATCAATTAGAATGATGACGGGAACCTATGGGAAAACGGAATGGTCATATAAATTTTTTTTATATTAGTCACGCCTTTTGGAGGTATACATGATGGACGATCGAGTTGTGCGAATTGTATGTCTTTACTATTAACTACAATATTGTTGAATAATTTGTTGAATATTTTGAACATAATTTGAAAGGCCAAAATTTGGTTTCATAGGGTGCATTGATCGATCGATCCAACAAGGGTATTATAGCATATGCGGAGCATAGCTACAGATGGGCGGGGCATAGTTAAAACTAAATTCATTGGATTGGAATACATTTTTTGCAGTTAGTTCTAAGCTGTATTGTTGGTTATTTATATCATCCCACACGCGCTGGGCTGATTATGACATCATCATCATAATAATAATAATAACAAAACATATTTAACGCGCCTGTAACATATATACAATCTATACACCTGTGCAAAAGTTAAGCACCAGCAAAAACAATAGAACGTAGAAACATGATGGTACAACTAGGCTGCCATACTTTTTGTCCCCGCGTTAGCTGACATAATTCCAAGTACGAAATGCACATGCATGCATGACTTCACGCCGCTTGATGTCCGTGCGTGGCGGGAAACAGCACACATGTTCAGTTATGTAAAAGTCCAGTTTGAGGTGTAGAACATTACATACAGATTTAGGCGACAAGATTAGGAATTTTGTGTTCATGGCCGTGGTTTATTTGTACAGAGAGAATTAGCTCTTGATTGTGAACCGCTATGGCAAGACGAAGGTTAAGTGATCGTGTCAAATGGCAAATCATAGGCATGCATACCACTGGTATGTCATGCAGAGAGATTGGCAGACAGCTGAACATTAACCATACTGTAATCAGTCGTTTGATTGCAAAACATGGGCAAACTAACGAGGTGAAGGACAGGCCTAGATCTGGAAGACCGAAGAAGACTACTGCCCGTGATGATCGAGCCCTAGTACGCCTTGTTAGGAGATCTCCATTCACCAACAGCAGAGTGCTCAGCCAGCAATGGGAAACGCGCAATAGAGTGTCAATGTCTACCGTCAAAAGGAGACTGTATGCTGCTGGCATGAAAGCTAGGAGACCTGTCAGACGTCCTCTCCTCACTGCACACCACAAAGAGGAGCGTCTGAGGTGGTGCAACGAAAGAAGACACTGGAACATGAGATCCTGGAGACGGGTACACTGGTCCGATGAAAGTCGGTTCCTGCTTCATGCCACAGATGGTCGAACTCGTGTATGGAGGTCCAGACGCACGGCGTACGACCAACGTATCATCATGGAGGAAGTTCCATTTGGTGGAGGTTCCGTTATGATATGGGGGTGCATCTCATTTGATTGTAAGCTGGATCTGTTGACTGTACCTGGAACACTAAATGGACAAAGATATCAAGATTCCATACTGGATAGAGTTGTGGTCCCTCATTTTGTAAATTATGCACCTGGAACCCACCCTATATTCATGGATGACAACGCCCGACCACATCGTGCTAGAGCTGTGCATGAATACCTCCGCCAGAATACCATCGAAACCCTACCATGGCCAGCAAGGAGCCCTGACATGAACCCTATTGAGCATATCTGGGACATTCTGGGAAACATGGTGAGAAGGAGGGATCCTCCTGTGCAGAACCTACAGGAATTAACAGACGCGCTCCATCTTGAATGGCAACGAATACCACAATGGCGTATCAGTCGGTTGGTGACCAGCATGAGACGTCGTGTCCAGGCTGTCATCCAGGCACAAGGTGGATATACCCGGTATTAATAATGACAGTCTCAAACTCGTGCACAGATGTTAAACTTCGTTTTCAGACACCATTAATGACAATCTAGCCACGTGTGTCAACTGTAGGGCAATAGTTGTCAGTTGTGTCAACGTAACCATATTCAGGCCTCGTTTTCAAGTTCAAACAAAAACATACAGTGTTTCCCCACCATCATAATCAGCATTCCTCTAGTTGCATTATTACCTCTTGCACTAAGATGGATGGGTACATAAATGTTTATGCTATTGCTTTCTTCATAGCACATGAATATACCCTCGCGTGTGCGTAAAAATAGGGTGGTGCTTAACTTTTGCACAGGTGTATATAACTATGATTAATGAATCACACGTGTACAATGATATCATAATGAATGACGTCATGAATGAAGTCGATAAGTACGTCACGAACCCATATTTGAAGACGGGCTATGCATTGTTATACACATTGTTTGCTTTTACTATTTAATAAATAGTCTGTTGAATATTTTGAAACTAATTTGACTGGGCGCTGTTGCTGCCATAGGCAGTAACAGCACCCAGTCAAATTAGTTACAAAATATTCAACAGCTTCCCTGTATAATTTTCAGGAAATTGATAGCTAGGGCATTCGGGGATCGATCAATCCCAACACGGCGAGGTGTGGGTGGAGGTTAGCTAGTGATGGGCGGGGCATGGCTAAAAATGGAAAGGTCCATTATCATTTTCCCAGAAAACTACACATGTAGTATATTTGCTACCTTATGTGACGTAATGATTGTGGCGTCATCATTTTGTGACGGAATGCCCATTTGCAGGCCAACTGAAGACTAATTTTGAAAGTTGACAACTGGAGTGACTGGCCCGAAAGTCATTCCAGTGGTAAATTTTCAAAAATATTCTTCTCTTGGCCTGCAAATGGACATTCAAAAAGCAAATATGTTAAATGCGCGTTAGAGACGTAAATTAATGTAATCATGTGAATGTATGGTGTTATTCTGGAACCATTAGGTTCGCTCATTCATCCAGAAGCCATGCCTTTGTAGTGGTTACTTGTAAGGAAAACATTGCTTACTAGTAATCTATGAAAGGCTGATTTTCTTATTATTTTATTATTACTGATGGCGAGTGTTGGCAATAACCCAGGTTGAAAGAGCTTACTAAACTTGCCAAGCGCCCACTTGTATCTGAAGATCACATATAGCACGTTTCCAGAGTATCCAGCTACCGTCTGACGTCATATGTCAGCACGTGCGTGCCTGGTGATAACGGTACACAACGGATTAATTATAAGAATTTATTTTCACAATTAAGGGAATCTGAAGTCGTCTAAAAGAATGCTCATTTACAAGCTAAGAGATGACTACCTTTTTGAAAAATTTCCACTGGAATGACTGGCTCGGTGGTAAATTTTCATAAATACTCTTCTCTTAGCCAGGAAATAGACAATGACTAAGCAAATATATAGATAAGTATAAGTTGTTGAATATTTTGAAACTAATTTTACTGGGCGCTCTGCTGCTAACAATGGCAACAACAGCGCCCAGTCAAATTATTATGTATAAGTTGTTGAATGTTTTGAAACTAATTTTACTGGGCGCTCTGCTGCTAGCAAAGGCAGCAACAGCGCGCCAGCGCCCAGTCAAATTATTTTGTCGGACTAGTAAAATTTAAATACTGGCCAAATCGAACATTTATGACGTCATCATGCATGTCAATTAACATGTGACGTCAGACGGTAGCTGGATTCTCCTTCGATCAATACTCACCATTCTGTTACTTCTGATATACAGCTGGCCTTGACAGCGGCTCTAGGATTATAGACTTAGAAAGCTTTACCGACTCCTGGGAACCGGGTACTCGGCTCCCAACTGCCGAGTACCCGTTTACCATAGAGCTCATTCTTGTTTGCATAGCAACAAGAGCAATACATGCTTTCTGCAGGGAGAGGATTTTAGTGTCTTTTGTTAAAGAAAGCTAAGTCTTTGTCTGTAAAGTGATAGTTTGTGCGTTCTTGAAGGATTTAACTGGATACTATGGAGAATACCGCCGATGAAAACCAGGTTGTATCATTCTTTATTATCCATAGTTAAAAGATAACGGCCAGACGATCGCCTTCTTTAAACCCCAACAGGCGATCGGCAGATATGAAAATAGGTGTTTGCTACGGTATTTCTAACACGAATATCGGCTGACGTCGTTCTCCGTAGGATCCGAGCGGGTGACGTCACACCCGGTCGCTCGGATGTTTATGTGAAGACAAATTTTCAATAATTCGCGCATCTCGTTCTGGGTGCTGCGTACTAAAAATGGTACCGGAAACTTTAGAATGTTCAAGTTTACGTGCGATCACGATCGGTTTGCAATGATCGGTGGTTTCAAAATTCTTGAGTAGATGTCTGCGGTTTTACCGTGTGATACAGCAGTTTGTTATACATTTTGTTGTTTTCTTCACATATTGTTTGGCTTTCGTTAGGGAGTATAATTTATATTGATTGGTAAATATACCCCGAATGCTATGCGATATGATTCCTGGAGCCGTTACACATCCTGGAGGATCTAATATGGGTGTGTTTTATGCCCGCTTCGTTCGTGTCGTCATAATCAATGCAATCTTTGTTGTAACGTGGCGGGGTGGGGTGCGGGAGGGATACGGTTAATTTATGAGTCAAATTATTTGAAAATTAATTGTCTGCCTTCCATCAGGGTCTCGTTCCGCTTGTAATTGTAGGTTTGTGCTTATTTATAGGCCAAGCCAACCCCGCCATCATGTGACGAGTGCCATAAATTTGTACGAGTCGTATTCAAGGACCATGTCTGTTTTAGGTGTTCGCCCTGTAACCTAGACCATAGGTGTAATGTGTGCGCAGTGTGGTCCGTGGATATGATGGTTAAGTTCCTTGCCCAGAAGGACTTGGCTGGGTCTGACGCGGGGTCAGGCGGTCCGAGAGTAAATCGTGGAGCGCCCAGTTCGGCCGGTGGGGTTGCTCCACGTCCCCAGCTGGAGGTGGCGGAGATGGCACCACCGGCGTGGTTTGGTCCGGCTATGCAGGGTTTTCTGCATAGCGTTCTGCCCACGCTGGTGTCGTCCCTGCTACCAACGGTTGGGGGCCAGTTTCTCCCCCATGCCTGGTACGGACCCTGTCCTCGGACAGGGTTCTGGACTGGTTTCCGAGGGGGCCGTCTTGTACGGACCCCTGGCAGTCCCGTCTGGCTCTGGCCAGACAGGTTCTGTTTCTCTGCGGCCACCTCCGGGTGGTCCAGTAGCGGTGGCCGGTCCGTCAGGTGTGGGAGCCGTCCGCGACGACTCTTCGGAGTCTGAAGACGAGGAGGAGAGGTTGCTGCGGCCTGTGATGCCGCAGTTGGAGAATATGGAGGTCGATTCCGTCCTGGACGGAACCGGCCTCCATTTGTCTGGCTTGGCGCAAACCAGGGCAGCGGCTCCGCTTGTGGCTGAGGCTAATCTGGTACCTGGCACCGGTTCCGTGACGGTTGGTTTGGCACCAGCCGACACGGTAACGGGTGGGCCGGGCCGGGCATGATACTCACCTATCTCACCTGGTCCGGCAGTCGGACGTGGGGTGCCGTTGGCGCCCGTGTCTGGCTACGGTTCCGCGACTGCTACAGGTCCGTACGGTTTTCCGTGCGGACCTACCCCATGGACCGGAGTGTTTCATGGGGTGGCAGCGGAACCGTGTGGTGCCGGGAGGCCGTGGCTGGCAGGCCCGTGAACACGTCAACGGGTGACGTGTTTGCGGGTGTGTCTTCATCGGAGATAGAATGGTCAGAGGCTAGCCAGGGTTGACCCGTCTGTGGTTTCGGCCACGGCCGATGAAGATGCGCCCCGTCCGTCGGTTGCGTCGATTAGGACGGGGATTTTTCCCGCGGCCCGGATCCAGTCTGTGGGACTGGATCCACGGTTCACCAAGGGTCAGCTTCCTGTGGCCTCCAGGGAGGTGCGGGCAAGATGTCGTATTCCGCGGGGGGAATACGACAGATATGGTGTAGTCCCGTCGGTCACCGAGGATGACCGATGGGTACTGGGCATTCAGAGTGCCGGGGCGGGTGGCCCCGGTCCGGCACTTGTGGACAAGGCTCAGGTACACCAAGAGGAAGTCCTGTCCCTATGCGATGAGGGTCAACCACTCGTATCGTCTCCTTCAGTCGGTGTGGGCTGAAGCGGGGGAAGGCCACCCTGTGCCACCTGTGGCGCTTTCGTGCGTAAATGACGGCCTGGTTCTGTCTATGGACGCATTGGCAAGGGTGCAAGCGCGAGTGACTAAATCCAGGAGGCAAATGGTCATTGACCATATGCGTCCGGCTACGGCAGTCAGGGAGCATCTTCTTAGGATGCCCCTAACAGGGCCTAGCATCTTTGGTGGCCAGGCGCGGGCCATCTTAGAGGATACAGCCAGTATCGCGCAGAATCGGTTAGCGGTCAACCTGCAGCTAGAGCTAGTGCGGCAAGCGCACGCACTAGGGGCTGTAGGGAAACCGCTAGCGGGACAACCTTCAAAGAAGCAGAAGAAGCATAAGGGCAAGGCGAAAGCTAAGCCAGTTGCGACTTCTGCTTCAGCTGGCTTTTCTCAGCCGCCGCCGGCGAAGAAAGCCAGGAAGGTTGTAGAGGCGCCTACCCTCCCCAAGGTTGCTCCTGACCGCCCTAGAGGCGGGAAGGGGAAGGGTAAGGGTAAGTCCTCAAAGGGCGGGCAGAAGGGGCCGGATCGTACCTGAGGGTACGAGAGCTCCCTTCATATCCGTCTGGACCGCGCCTGTGCGACAGGAACAGCGGTGCCAGTTATACCCGTCGTGCCTAGAACGAAATGGTTCTCTCTCTCTCTCGTTAAGAAAGAGGGGGGAGCGGACTACGAGCCGGACAACCCCGTTAGACATCGAGGCGTCTATGGTGGGTGGAAGGCTCATGCGTTTCGTCGAGGCCTGGCGAGGTCTGACGTCAGACAGTCTGGCCCTGGGATGGTTATCCCAGGGTTACATGCCGGAGTGGTGGGACTTTCCACCACATAATCTGTCTTTGGCACCTGTCTGGACACCCGTACCAAGGAGCCAGACAAGTTAGAAGCCGTTCAAAAGGAAGTGTCGGGTTTGCTTCTGAAGGGAGCAATAAAACCAGCAAACCGAAACACTCCAGGCTTCTATTCAAACATGTTCCTTGTCCCCAAGAGCACAGGGGGGTGGAGACCCATACTCAATCTCAGGCCATTGGATTGGTTTATCCATACGCCTCGGTTCCAGATGGAAACGCCGAGGTCGGTAATGGCGGGATTGAGGAAAGGAATGTGGTGTGTATCAATCGATCTGAAAGATGCATATTTCCACATTCCGATGAACAGGAATTGTCACAGGTTTCTGAGATTTGCGTTTCAGAATCAAGTATGGGAGTTTATTGTTCTCCCATTTGGCCTGTCGACAGCTCTGAGGGTTTTCACAAGAGTGGTCCTTGCGGTGACAGCGTTTCTCAGAAAAGAGAACGTGGCGCTACACACCTACATAGACGACTGGCTGATCAAGGCAGACTCGGCAGCCAGGTTGAATGTGGATACTGCTCTGACTCTGACAGGGTTCGCACGGGTCATGGAAATCCTGGAAAGTCATGGAATTTGAAAATCTGAATTCCAGGACTAGAAAAGTCATGGAAATTTGTCAATTTTATAAAAGTCATGGAAAAGTCATGGAAAATGATAATCTCCCTAAATAAAAATAAAATCTGATGGCATACAAATGTGAAATGGGGAAATAAAGCTCGGAAATACACATTTCCATATCTTTATCGCGGCGATCACATGATTTCATTCATTATCAAAGTCATATGTCCAACCAAAATAAAATGACCCAAAACAACGTAAGAAATAAAATGAGGTTAAATCCCTTCTTATGTTGGTAGGCCATATTAAACTCTTTTGTGATTGGAGACATTCCACTGAAACTATATCTGGACTGGAAGGAGGCCTCCCAAATAAAAACGGGTTTTGTAACGCCGCGAATGCGAATATCTCAAATTAATAATAAATATGTACAGAAGAGAATGTTTTTAAAACAATTTGAGCAATAAATTCACTATTTCCTACTCAACGTATGCATTCGGCAGTATATTTAGTGGCAAGATTTTTGTTCATTTGGGCGATTTCATCCCGGCCGAATTGGTTACATTATGATAATTAGATGGTGATGATATCTCGGTCTCGCTAGTGTATGGAGATTCCCCTGTATATTGAACGTATTTCTTGCTCAAAGATGGTTTTATGCGTTCTATTACGATTAAAGTATGAAATAAACTTGGTAATATTAAAAGAATAACAAGATATTTAGCCGATAAAGGATTATTATTATTTTGAATCTAGCGGTAAAGTTACCAATTTTCGTTCGTCTGAAAAATATGTTTTGCAATATTTCTAAACTCTGATTGCGTGTTATATACATGTATAAGGCTTTTTTGGCTCATATTTTGTCAAATTTTCCCATGCGTGTTATCTATTAGTGCGCAACATATTTGCGAACGTAACAATTTTAGGGATTGGATTTAAATTTGTTCTTGAACACCTTGTCAAAATAGAAGCCTCGGCTCTAGTCTAAGCCTTAAATTTGTTCAAAATTTTTTTTAATTAAAAAAAAAATGTCAATTTGCAGACCAAGTGAAGACTATTTTATAAAAAATGTTCAACAATAGTCTTCTCTTGGTCTGCAAATGGACATCTCTCAAGACCACGCGTGACAGAAGCTGGCTTTGGCTGATATGAGTGTTAAAGGGTTAATAGACAATTTTTGGGGTCAAAATATTTACTAGAAATGGCCATATTGCTTCTTACCATTTTGACCGATTTCAACCATGTTAGGCTGAAATGATACTACATGTATGATCATAGGCTCTAGAACTTTTTATTCATCAATTTTTTATGTGAAAACCTCAGATTTTATTAAAAATGTACCGGATATTCTCACATGTTGACCCTTTGCCCTAGATAAAGTGAATTCCATATGATTCACTATATGCTGTTGAACATTTTGAAACAAATTTGACTGTCTTTGACCTAGCTATTGGTTCTTGGAGGTCATGGAATTTCTTAATTTTAGTCATGGAAAGTCATGGAAAAGTCA
This sequence comes from Chaetoderma sp. LZ-2023a, assembly GCA_034401795.1. NCBI lineage: Eukaryota > Metazoa > Mollusca > Caudofoveata > Chaetodermatida > Chaetodermatidae > Chaetoderma > Chaetoderma sp. LZ-2023a. The sequence continues at coordinate 123,176,913 of CM067360.1, forward strand.
TGGAATTTCAAATACTGAAAGGTGTACAAACCCTGCTCTGAGGTTACTTTCAGATCTAGGCTGGATAGTCAACGAGGAGAAATCCGAGTTGACGCCCACTCAACATTTCGTTTATTTGGGGATGCGATTCGATCTCGAGGAGGGCAGGGTGTATCCGTCAGAGCCCAGAGTGGTGTCTCTGTTAGCCATCCTCAAGAGTTTTCGAGTGGGAAACCACATTCAGGCGAGGCGATTCCTTCAGATGATGGTCTCCATGGAGCAGGTTATTCCGTACGCTGCTCTAATGCGAAGGCCTATCCAGTTGTATCTGATGTCTCTGTGGAAACAGAGAACAGAACCCCTGTAAAAACTGGTGCCAGTTTTGGAGCCGATAATGTCGCATCTTGTATGGTGGAAGGAGCGTCAGAATCTCCTAGTAGGGGTTTCGCTGCACCTACCCCACCCCCAGCTGTCCGTGTACATGGATGCATCGCTGGAGGGGTGGGGTGCCTGCCTGGGAGAACACCAGGTCTCGGGCACATGGACTCTCCCGGAGAGTCAGCTGCATATCAATCTGTTGGAAATGATGACAGTGGAACTGGCGTTGGAAGAGTTCCTTCCGATGATCAGGGGCAAGGTGATATTGATACGGTCGGACAATTCGACAGTAGTATCATATATAAATCGCCAAGGCGGGACCAGGTCGCCCACTCTATGTATCAGAGTGTGGCACTTGATTCAATGGTGCAGGAATTACTCGGTTGTTTTGAAAGCAGCTCATATTCCTGGCCGATTGAACATTCTGGCGGATGCTTTGTCTCGCAGACAGAGAATTCTGCCAACATAATGGTCCCTCAACCCTCCAGTTCTGCGACGGATCTTCGAGCATTGGGGCAAACCCAACGTGGACTTGTTCGCCACAAAGGAAAATGCTCAAATCATGACGTATGTCTCACCGATTCCAGATCCAAATGCCGTCGATACAGACGCTCTGGCGATAAGCTGGAGAGGGATGCACGCTTACGCGTACCCACCCACCATTCTTCTACCGAAGGTATTGGTGAAGGTCAGGGAGGAACCGTGTCTGGTCCTGCTAATAGCACCGTATTGGCCGAGCAGGGCGTGGTTCACGGATCTTCTAGATCTGTTGGTGGAAAATCCTGTGCAGTTGCCCGAGATTCCGAACATAATTTCCCAGGCCAAGGGACGCTTCCTACACGAGCGTCCCGAAATGTTCAAATTGACTGCGTGGATGTTATCAAACAACGTTCCACGTCGGAAGGCTTTTCTCGACAGGCTGCTGATTTCATCGCGGCTGCGAGAAGGAGGTCAACCTTCAAGTCATATAACAACAAGGTTAACAGATTTGCAGACTGGTGTGAAGAAAAGGGTATTGATACCTTTCAATCCACTATCAGCAAATAGCAGACTTTCTCTATGAGCTGTTCTTTTGAGGACTAGCTCCCGTCACAGTTGCTGGATACAAGTCAGCTTTGGCATCAGTTATCCCTTGTCTAGCCAACAGGGATAGTCCAGAGGTGTCCCAGTTAAATGTGATGTTGAACCGAATGAGCAATCTCCAACCGAGACAACCGGTAGTCATTCCAGCCTGGAGTCTATCTTTAGTGCTTAATGTACTGGCCAAGCACCCTTTCGAACCGTTGCGTTCGGCTAGTCTAAAGCATTTGACTCTAACGGTGGTCTTTCTATTGGCAGCTTCCTCAGCTAGAAGGCGCAGTGAGATCCATGCGCTTTCGGCAGAGAGGGACCGATTTATTGTTTCTGGAGAGGGTCTGCGTCTTCTGCCAAGAGCAGAGTTTATGTCAAAGAACAAATCTTTGAGATATCCCGGCAAACCGATCATTATACCGAAGTTAACTAGGTTTGATCGTGATGCCAGTGTCTGGTGCCCGGTCCGTGCTTTGACTAAGTACAAGAAACGGACAGACTCGTTACGGTCGAACGATAGACATCTGTGGATCTGCCATAAAAAGCCTTATGGCGCCGCATCCATGGATACTATCTCTCGTTGGGTTGGCGAATGCATTCAGACTACTCACGAGATGGCGACTGTGCACCAGGTGCAAGGCGTAAGGGCACACGATGTCAGAGGAATAGGCGCCTCGACCGCCCTTTACAATGGTGTTCCGTTAGAGGACATCATGGCCGTTGCACAATGGCACTGTGAGTCCTCATTTACGGATTACTATATGAGGGATGTGTCAGACTCAGCCAATCCACTCGCTTTAGCTGTTTTGAAACGATAGTTAGTGACCACACTGCTCTTCACCCTTTTTTCACTTCGGTAAGAAAAGAACCTAAAGCAGGCATGGTCATGCGAGAGGATGACAACCAGATTGTGTCACTGATGGCCGAACCAGTGAATGGTTGGAGGCGGTACGTCTGGAGTCCAATTATCATAAGGTAATTCCATAGTGAGAGTTTTTTGTATTATGGATGTGTATCATGTTCATTCATCTTATATATTCATGCTCATTCCCAGGCTAATACATGGAATATGCAGGGAGCAGTTAACCCTCTTGGCATATTTGTGTTTCAGGCGAGATACATGTTCGTTAGTTCTCTCCCTTTTCTTAGGAGGAAAAAGGGGGGGTGGGCTGTGACGCGAATGTGATTCGGTTCCGTGAACTTGACGGTCCTTTTAGGTCTCCGTTAGTCAAATTTGAAGTCTAAAATCTTTCTCCAAGGGGCAAAATTAGCATTTATGGCTTGCCCCTTCCCACCAGGTTACTGATCAAATCTGGTGTATATCAGAAGTAACAGAATGGTGAGTATTGATCGAAGGAGAATGCAGGAAATGTCAATTTCCCTTTCTCCGAGATCTAACAATACTCACCATTCTGTTACGGACCCAGCCTCCCAGCCCCACGGAGGCAAGCCATAGTTTTCTCTTGTTTGGTGGCTATGCAAACAATATGAGCTCTATGGTAAACGGGTACTCAGCAGTTGGGAGCCGAGTACCCGGTTCCCAGGAGTCGGTAAAGCTTTCTAAGTCTATAATCCTAGAGCCGCTGTCAGGGCCAGCTGTATATCCGAAGTAACAGAATGGTGAGTATTGTTAGATCTCTGAGAAAGGGAAATTGACATTTCCTGCATTCTAGGCGTGACTGACATTACATAAAATCAACATAAGAAATTATCTATCATTTTTATTCTGTTATTCTCCTAAAACTATAAGACTGTTATGAATTAAAGCCTATATAACAGTAAATATCTGTGCTATATGACTACATTCTGTCTCTTATAGTAGAAAAATAAATGACATAAAAACTGTGTGACTGACGTTACCGTGACTGACTTTACAATTTGTCCTTTTGGAAAACATCTTGCAAGATTCCGTTTATTATTTAAGTGTTATTTTACTGCCATATAGTGTAATAACTTAATTATTTTAACAATGTAATGACATGTGAAGAAATTATATCTTAAGAACTAAAGAAAGGTTGCGTAATAGCTCTATAATATCAGTATGAGTAAAGTGTTGCTAACTGCCTACAGATTAGTTGTATTCAGTTACATGTAACATGCATGTATCCAGAATCACACCTTCAATTTATAGAATAACAATAACCCTTTTCATCAACATCATTTTAAAAATAAATACCAGGTAACTGACATTGTAAAGGGAACTCAATTGAAAAAGGAAGATAACAATTCAATATGACATGGGTTGAGTAAAAATTTTAATAATTGCAAATTTGTCAAATGATAAGCTTTTCAATTGGGCTACTGTGAGGCTAAAAGTGTCCTTTTTGGAAACAATGTTGCTGAAAGCTGACTTGCGGTTACCTTTGACCTTTTGATGCCAAAATTGTCACACATCCTTGGGACCCCACAGACAGACAACCTTCCACCCAAGTTTGGTCAAGATCTCTCAAGTAGAACCCCAGAGTTATTCAAACATGAAAATAAGGAACAAGAACCACTACTCCATGCTTACATATACCCTTGCATCTAACGACACGGGTAATACCACAAATCATGGAAACAGTTACTTAGTCCATGTCATATACCAGACAAAGTGTGTACATTTGAAATCTGGAAAGCTATAGTGGTCTCGATAATTAACAATTGGTGGAACATCCAATATTTTCTTTATTTTGTCCCGTGTGTGGAATGTTTTGTCCTCAGTGGCTGGCCATTTCCAGAATCTCCTTCCAGCTTTTACCATAGCGGAAACCTCATAGTTTGCACCACATACAGCCTTGACTTCACCGGGAAAGAGTCCTCAGCATATTCAACGACACACCAGTCACTGACCATAATAGTATCATTGGTCTGACTTGGAAGTTCTGTATCTGTTTCACCTTCCTTTGTCTCCACTGAATCACAGATCTGTACCCGCTGCATCCTTTGTTAATGGAAAGGTTCTGATTTCAGCGATAACAACTTTTAGATGATGTACTTGTACTATTCCTTTGCTAGCGGGATCATCAGAGGACAAACACCTTTTCCATGTTGAGGGATTTATTTTGCTGGTCTGTCAGGTAAAGACATTTCTGTAACATCAAAGTTTAGTGCCATCAATCGGGCAGCTGCAACGAAACTTGCAGCATCATTAACTATCAACTGTCTAGTTTTCACAGCCTTCCAAACTTGTCTCTTTACAACACCTCCCTTCCTGTGAGACGTTGCAAAGAAGTTCCAGCTAATAGTAATGCTATGCTTTAACTGAAGAGGGGTAATTGATGCGACAATATACCGATTCTTAAAATGTGATGCTAGGTCATCTGTCTATATAGATACATGCCTAACAGATGAGTGGAGGCATTCCAGCAAACAGCAGGGTTAGAAATAAATGAAAAGATGTAGTTGCCCTGCCATTTCATGCATTTTCAGGTTGCCCGCCCCAGATTAAGTTTGTCCATATTAAGCTAAATGACAAAGAAAATTAGAATCACTATTGAGAAATGGAATTAAGCATACTGGTTACTGTTTCTAATAATTAAATAAATAAATGCCTTAAAACGAAGAGTTAGTCAGTAGGTATCAAAAACACAGTATAATACTGTTAGTCTGAGTATTTATCATGGTTGCCCTGTGTACCATTAACTTCCAATGTTTAGTTGCCCTTTTGAAAATCAGGTTGCCCAGAGCAACACGGCAAATGGACATTTCGATCCCTGAAACAGTCAATGTATGGCGCTACTGTTTAACTGATTGAAAACCCAAATATCAATTTATTTTTCAAGTATAATTTTGCAATTGAGTGACAAACTGGATGGTCGAAGAATGACAGATCTGTGATGCATGAATACATGTACAGTACATGTAGCAATAACCACACTAGGGAGTGAGTGAGCATTCAACGCCTAGTCTGTATACACATTCAGTCATAACTTACAATGTACAGGAAATATGCCTAGTGTGGGGTACATGATCATTGCTATACATGTATATATTTAACTTTTAAAGATGTTAATTTCTGATAAATGTGCCAGTGAGAATCTGTTAATTATACTGAAGTAACTGTAAATCTGCGATGACTGGACATTAAGGAGTATTATAAGCCCTCTTCTCACATGATCATTGAACATGTCTGATGCTGATCTGATAAAAAGTGTTGTCGCAGTTCAAAGATCTGTAGTTGAAATTCCCATAGTTTTACACAGGGTATGGAAAAGCTTATATCTTGAAAACCAATAGCCTTGACCCTAAAGTATAAAATAATGTGTCCTGATTTGCTGTAGTAAAATTTGTACCAAAATCAAGGAAAATGACATTAAATGTCAAATAAAGGTGACATTAATGAATTAAAGTTAAAGGGAGGAAATTCATGCGAAGAAACTGACCAATTTTAGTTTTTGGCATGAATTATCTCCCTTTACCTATTGACGTTGAGCATTTTGGGCATGGACAAGCGCGTATTCCTCGGAAATTATTTACTGGATCCAAAAGAAAAATAAATAGCATCCCCGGCCCTAAGGTTTACTGAAAGTGTTTCATGTTTGGAGGCTAGAAATCGCAAATTGTACTCAATGGATCAGGAAAATATGTAGGTGTCGGATACAGGTTAACAGATGATAGAAGTCTTAGGTTTTTCCATGATCTGCAAGAAACTCTAGGACGAGTTGCTGTCCGAATAGCACTCCCTTACATTTCCAATTGGACTTTTTGGACAAGAAAACGTGGAATTCTCGGGAACCATAGACCAGATCCAATTTCTGTAGATGATCTATACATGCCTTGTGCGTACTAGAAATGTACCAAGTTTAGATATGATATTTCCAAAACTGGGTCATTTATCATCAAATCAATTTCCAATACATTCCCTATTGACATTTTTGTCTACGATATAAACAGCTCAATATTTCATGAACCGTTCAGGATATCTGAGTTCTGTAAATGGTGTCTGAGAGGCAATTCCTCCGCGGATCAGGCGATCTAAATGCTGAAACAACCCGACCATAATTCCGTCATCTATCAGCATATCAAGGATATATTGTTTAGTGTGCAGATTTGCAATAATAGAAATGGTAATATGTTCACTAACGATTTTAGTTTACTAAGCAATAGTAGCCTCTCGTATCTAGGGATGTCAAAAATGTCAACCCTCTGACAGGGACAGAAGTAAGAATCCTCATGATGTCAAATAATTGTTTTTATGCAGCATTTTCTAAAAAACTGGTCACTGAACTGAAAAGATTTGTTGGGTCATCTAGCGGGTCAACAGATCGTAGAAATATGTTAGGTTTCAAGATGATCTGGTAAAAGTCCTAGGAGCAGTCGCTGACCGGATATTGCTCCCATACATTCCCTATGGGACGTGTTGGGAACGGAAATGCAGCTTCCTGAAAGGTTAACATGTTCGCTAAAGATTTTATTTTAATAGTCCATAGTGGTCTAATGTATCTCCGTATATGCCAAATATCAAGCATCTGACCAACCTAGAAATATGAATTATCTTGATTCCCAAAAATTGGGCTTATTCCGGATTTTCTAAAAAAACGGGTCACCGGACCCAAAAATTATTTTGGATGGAAATGCGTATCAACACATGCTAGAAGCCTCTGAAGTTTCAAGATGATTGAGGAAAAACTCTATGAGCAGTCGGTATCCGAATATTGCTCTCATACATTTCCTATGGGGACATGGTGGGCACGGAAATGCAGAGTTCTGAATGGTTACCATGTTCGCTAACGATTTAATTTTATTAATCAAGAGTAGTATAATACATCTACGTATATCCCAAATTTCAACCATCTGACCACCTTGAAATATGAAGTATCTTGATTCCAAAAAATTCGGCTTATGTCAGGTTTTCTCCAAATTTGGTCACCGTATCCAAAAAAATATTTTGGTTAGAGATGCGGATCAACACATACTAGAAGTCTGTGACGTTTCAATATGATTGAGGAAAAACTATGCATTATGTTGTGTGTGTATATATATATACCACTGGGCCGGTTTCAATTATATTTGGCAGGGAGCATCCCTAGGGCATATAGATTCAAGTTTGTTCAAACGAAGCCGATTGGCCAAAATCCAAGATGGCCACCAGCCAAAATGGCCGATTTTTAGAAACACTCAAAAATCTTCTCCGAAACCGCTGGAGGAATTGATTCAAAACTCATAACACATCATCTATTGCAACGGTAGACCCAAGTTTGTTCAAGGCAACCTGATTGGCCGATTTGCCTGTCTGCCATCTTGGATGACCTAGTTTTCACGAAAACATTTTCTTCTCCCAAACCGCTGAAGGGATAGACCTGAAATTTGGTAAATATGCTTAGAGACCAAGGTCCATTCAACTTTGTTCAAGGGAAGTTTGTACGTTAAAAAACATGGCCGCCATCAACCAATCAAAATTTAGCGTTTGTTGGTCATATTGGCTTTTTTGTATTTGATGTATTTTGATGGGGAAAATTGCTCTATATATGCTTATCAGTGTGGCGAGTTCAAATATGCCACTTTCAAGACTGTCGGATAAACGGTTTGGCTGCCATCTGGTTTATTTTCCCGCCATAGGCCCCCATAGTAAAGCAATAGGCCCATAGTAAAGCAATGGGGAATTCATTAAACGACTTCTTCTCAAGAACCACTGGGCCGATTTCAATTATGTTTTGGAGGACGCATTCATAGGGCATAGAGATCTTTTGTTCAAACGAAGCGGATCGGTCAAAATCCAAAATGGCCGATTTCTAGAAACACTAAAATATCTTCTCCAAAACCACAAGAGGAATTGATTCAATACTCATAACACATCATCTATGGCAACGTTAGACCCAAGTTTGTTCAAGCCAACCTTATTGACCTATTTGCTTGGCGGTCATCTTGGATGACATAGTTTTCCCGAAAACGACTTCTCCCGAACCGCTGAAGGGATAGAGCTGAAATTTATTAACTATGCTTAGGGACCAAGGGCCCTTCAAATTTGTTCAAAGGAATTTTGTACGTTAAAAAACATGGCCAATCAAAATTTAGCATTTGTTGGTCATAATGTTTCTTTTGTATTTGATGTATTTTAATTGCTCTCTATATGCTTATCAGGGTGGCGAGTTCAAATATGCCACTTTCGAGACTGTCGGATAAATGGTTTGGCTACCATCTTGGTTTGTTTTCCCGCCATAGGCTCCCATATTAAAGCAATGGGCCCATAGTAAAGCGATGGAGAATTCTTTAAACGACTTCTTCTCGAGAACCACAGCGCCGATTTCAATTATATTTGGCAGGAACAATCCTGAGGGCATAGATATTCAAGTTTGTTCAAATGAGGCCGGTCGGACAATTTTGTTCAAGAGAACTTGATTGGTCAACTAGTTCGGCGGCCATCTTGGCTGACCTGGTTTTTTCTAAAACGACTTCTCCAGAATCGCTGGAAGGATCAGACTGAAATTTGGGAGATTTGATTAGGGCCTAAGGGCCATTAAAATTTGTTCTAGGGGTAGTTGATCCATCAAAAAATATGTCTGTCATGGCCCAATCAAAATGTAGCATGTTTGGTGGCCATATTGAATTTTTTTATTTTGATGAATCTTGAAGCTGAAATTGGTTTTATATATGTGTTTGGGCATTCTGATTTCAGATTTGCCATTTTCGAAACTGTCGGATAAACATTTTAGCGGCCATCATTGATCATTTTCCAACTAGAAACTCCTTTGTACTAAAGCAATAGGAAATTTCAAGTGTAGTTGGTAGAAAACATACTTACGGCATAGAGATACACGTTTGTTCAAATGAAGCTGGTCTGTAATTTGCGTGGCGACCATCCTGGATTTTTGAAATGCCTTTATAAATCTTCGTTTCCAAATCCGCATGGGGGATTGATTCAAAACTCATGACAGGTTATTTACGGAAACGGCTGAATCCAGTTTGTTCAATGGAACTTGATTGCCTAAAGTTTTAGCAGTCATCTTGGATGACCTGGTTTTCATGAAAACAACTTCGTATCCAGAATCGCTGAACGGATTGGGCCGCAATTTGGGAGATATGATAAGGGGCTAAGGGTCGTTAAGTTTTGTTCAAAAGTAGTTGATACATAAAGAAACATGGCTTCTGTTTTACTGTTATAATTCTGCTCAACTCTGTAGGGTTCTACTTATTGTTGATGGCCTTTCTGGTTGAAATGTCTATGATGCAGGTGAGCGATACAGGCCCCTTGGGCCTCTTGTTATGTTCAACTGACCAATCGATCAGGATTTCAGAAATTGATTTTGGTTGTTTATAAATTGACTTTATTAATATATTTTAACTGGTCAAGCTAGAAAATGAATACTTTTTGGAAAGGAATTTAAATTTAATTGTTACAACTACATGTATATAGTATTACTCCTTAGTCTAAGCCATTAATTCTTTCAGCACTGAAATAGTATGTTAATTTCAAAGAAACCATACCAATAACATGTTGAATATTTAAGGCAGCAACAGCTTCCAGTCAAATTAGTTTCAAAATATTCAACAGATTCTTTCTTAAATTATTAAAAATCTGTCATACCTGCGACTTGGTTTGAAAGGGGTAATTATCCTTGAACATGCTACAGTATACTTACTGCATTCAAAATGGGTACAAAATGAGAGCCTGTTATGATCAATCATTAATTGATCAGGTTAGTATATAAAACCAATCATCGATCACAAAACTATTACCATTTCCCAACACTAATATAGATTCTATGCAATACTGTAGAATGCATATAATGCAATGTCACTGTGCTATAGTTGTGAGTCTTATGCAAGTTAAAAGCTAGGATCAGCTGACAGGCTACCTATACTCAGCTGTATATGATATAATGATATTATCCCCACATGTTTGGGGGAAAAACGGGAGGGGAATATTGCAATTACCTCGGTCTGTTCATGAATCCATCCATCTGTCTGTCAAAACATTGGGTAGAATTCAGTCAACATTGTTATGTGAATTACCCATATGTTTGGGGACTGCAAGATGACATGGACATTAGCCTCCGCCCATCACCACCCACCCACCTCCCCAGGATGGGTGTGGGGGCATGGTGGGGTTGGGGGAAGGGGCAGACAGTCAAACTTGGCAGAATTAAATCAAATTTGGTATGTTAGTTACTAGGGTTGCACGATTATTCGATTAATCGCGATTATATAATTCAAAATGATCGTGGACGATTATAAAATGAAATAATCATATAATTGCCATGTTGAAATTTTTGTCAAGACACTTGACATCTTGAACATACGTGGCCTACTATTAGTATTAATCTAATAGGTGGTCGAGATTTACAAATCCGAGGCCTGTATTGACTTCTAGAGGGGCCGGAAATGTATCAGGGCAGTGATCGGTCTGAAGTAGACACACCCTGTGACACGATTGTTATTATTATACAAGCAATTCTTACAAATTTTACAGAGTTTTGCCGTTTTGAAACTGCTAAAAAATCTTTGGAGCTCATATGTCAAAGTTATGGGGTGGGCTTCTATTAGACCATAGGCCACAATTAAGCGAAATACGGTACCTTCCGTTTTCCGTCTAGAAAAGTCTTGATAAATTCCTTTGTTTGCAATCAGCAACTGGCGTACTCTGTCCATGTATGTATACCCATGTGCCTAACCCATAATCTTACAATCTGCAGTAGCATAATAACGTCATCTAAGCAGCATTGACGTAGTTAATATAGTTCATGATTAATCGTATGATCGCGATTTTTTTTTTTAAATGATCGCGATTATGAAAAGTGAATAATCGTGCGACCCTATTAGTTACCCATTGCAGATTGCAAGACAATCTTTAGGCCAAAATAAAAAATAGTGTTGTTTCCTGTAAACCTTCCAGGTGAAATTTATCTTGTTTCACCTGTACGGGAATAAAATAATTTTTATTTTCTACCCAGCAGAAATGTTAAAACATGCATACATTTGTAAAACTATACAAATTACAATGTTTTTAATGCCATTTGTATGCAATGTGAATCCCTTTTGCTAATTGTGTCATGAAAAATATGACAAATTTGGCAATTACAACCATACATGATTTAATGAACATCTCGTCAAATATCAGAAAAACTCTGTGATGACCGTTTATAAATCTCCCCCCCCCCCCCCTGGTTTGTAAGAAATGAATTTTTTTTTGGGGATGGCCTTACATTAGGTTCTATCACCTGGGTGAAGGCGTTTGGGAGATGGGGGTGGTGTGCCTGCAAAGTTGTCCCTAATATCTTTTCTTGCAATGGCGTTGTATACTTCTAGCATTTTAAGTTTAGATGGTTGACCAAAAACTAGACGAGGCAGCTAGAGAAATATTTGATTTAGCATAATTTGGGCCCAGGGCGAATGAATGACTATCAGTCATTGTTAATTTGGGATTATTTTAGTGATAAATAGACAGGTAATAACGAGTGTGGATTCGTGTATGCGTTCATACAATTTCTAAAGAATCATATGATAAGCATGTCTGAATTTTCATTTCTCATAGGCCATGTACATGTAGGCCGTTCGTGTCTCATGAGATTGTAATTTGTATCGCTACTGAGTTCATAAATTGTACTCTAATGTTTATAATAATATGGATTATTTATATAGCGCCTTCATGGGTAGGACTTAGGTCATTGATTCCAGGGCTGTTTTCAGAGGCAGTGTAAACAGTTAAAATGTTTTGAAAATTAGATCTCGTTTGAAGCCAATTCCTTACATACATTCTGAATGATACATACATCTGAGTAAATAAGTTTTTTTCCAAAGTCCTTTAAAGGTGTAGTATGGGCCCTAACAGGCCCTAAAGCTACACCACCACTAACTTGGATCACAAGGTTGTCTATAAGCTACACCACCACTAACTTGGATCACAAGGTTGTCTATAAATTCTTAAAATCCTTTAACACTCATATCAGCCAAAAACAGTTTCTGCACTGGTCTTGAGAAATGTCCATTTGCAGACGAAGAGAAGACAATTTATGAAAATTGACCACTGGAATGACTGACTCGATAACCGATCCAGTTATTCCAGCGGTAAATTTTCAAAAAGTCTTCTCAGTCTGCTAAATGGACAATTTCTATGAGAAAATTGAAATTTTATTGAATAAATTCGAGGGTTTATGAAGAGTGCGTACAATGTATATGATGTTTGTCTTTCAGCACCATTCGTACCTCTGCTCAAGATTATCAAAAATGAATCTACCAGCTAATGAGAGACAAGGCTACCTCGGGAACATCAAGGATAAATCTGTGATTGAGCTCCGTGATCTCCTGACAAGACAGCTCACTTTGATTAAAAAAGAGTAAGATATTATAATTACATGTACGGCTAAAAGAAAGCATCACATGTCACGGCGACCAAATTACGCTAAGCACAAAACAAAAACACGTTAATTGGACTGAATGTTCACGTCAAAATTTTAGTATACATGTAAATATCTAACTAAAATGTGGACAATCCGGGTAGAGAAACTAATTTGTTTTGGAATGGGGTTATTAAGGTTTGGGCTGATACATGTAGGTACGTACCCAGCATACACTCGACCCTGTGCCATTTCAGAATGCAAGCATAATTTAGCAAATTTTGTCCAAATAAAGAAAATATCGCTTACGATACAAAATCTGCAATTGCACATTACCGCATTAAGAACATTCGAAAACATTGGTAATCTTAGAAACGTGTGGCAAAGCCAGAAGAAATGGAGATTTATTCTACGTATTTGAACATTTTATGAAGTTACGAATATTGCAAAATTCTGCGCATGTTTAAAAGATTGTAGTGGGCTTCATGTAATTAATCTGCGATGCAATCGCAGGCACCGCATCGCAGATTATTAAAATCACTTGGGAGCTTTCTTCTTCTTATTCTTCGTCAAAAACATTGCACCTGCTCCGGGAGTCCTACAGTTTTCATCCGATCAACTCCAAACTTGGTCAACTTCTTCTACCAAGTCTGGAATCATGGGCTATTTATCAGATACATGTAGGATCCGCTAAATAGCTTTCTACCTACCCACCTTTGAGTGGGCAAGAAAGTCCCATAGGAAATGTATGGGGATTTTTGATATTGATCTTTAAACTGCTACTACACCTAGAGTTTTGATCGGATCACTACAATACTTGGTGAGGATGTTACCACTGAAGATTTTTTTTTTAAATGACCACCAAACCTTTGACTCCCAATACATGGAAAATGACCCCATAGGGAATGAATGGGAATTACAGGATGGATCTTTGAACTGTGACTACACCCCGAGTTTTGATCACCATACTTGGTGAGGATGTTACCACTGATAATTTTTTTTTTTTAATTTTTTTTTTTCAAAATGGCCACCATGTAAAAATTTTGGGCAACGATACCATTTTTTGGGGTTTTATTGCAAAAATTAACTTGCGATGAAAAATGGTGTTCTTCAAAATGACAACCAGGTACACCACCTTTTGGGGTCAAAAGTACAAAAGAAATCAACTCAAGAAATTTTTTTAAATGCCCGCCATAATTTTTATTGGCTCCGATTGGGTTGAAATTTGGTGAACTTCTAGGTATTGTATTGCCTTGAGTTGGTGTCAAATTTAAAATTGATCCATCCAAAAGTTTTCGAGAAAATCAGCTTTTCCGTGCCACATATCCCCCATAGTAAACCTATGGGAGCAATATTTTAACGTTTTCTCAGATTCTCTTCAAACCTGGCCAGATTATAAAACATCGAGAGATCTAAATAATTTCCAATGAAAATTGCAATATTTCCCTTGGGGTCAAGGTCATTCACGGGTAGTTGTCCAATTTTCATGTTTGCCATAGTTTACCTGCCTTTCATCATGCAACTTCAAAGAGCATGTTAGAAGACACACCTTATTTTATCCTTAGAGTCAAGGTGACCTTTTAGTGTAAACCTATGGGAATTTCAGGCATGGAAATTTGATCTGTGACTACCCCTATAGTTTTTTTCTATCAGCAGCAGACGTGTTAAATGGCCTTAGAACAAGGATTATACTCTCTTCATGGCCAGACGTCGCAGATTTACATTTACTTCAGTAAATGGTCTCTAGTGTGTTTTGGACTCATTAAAATCCCGTTGAATGCTTTTCACTTGTGTAGCTGCAACTGGCACCTGGTGTTATAAAGTCGATCTGTCTCTCAGTCGAATTTTGTTACGTTTCTGGCACAACTCTTAGACACTTACGACGCTGATGCCAAACTGATGGCGCGACGCTGATGCACAACACTTACGACGCTGATGCCAAAATTTTAAATTTTCAAATTAAATTAAAAGATGAACTGGAGTTCATATTTCAACAGATGTGGTGGGAGATGGTGCTGTCATAGACAGTAAAATCGTCCACCAAAATTGTTGAAAAATGTACACCAGTTTCTTTACTATTGACACAGTAAAAAACAGAATATTTTCATCAGGGTGGTACAGGTTAACTCGCAACAATACACATGTAGCTCATCACACTTGTTTATGTTTCAGTCAGTCTGTCAGTCAGTCAGTCAAGTTGTTACATACATGTACATGTACATTTCAGACAAAAGGGCTTACGTGACAGCTATAGCAGTCTAGCTTGTTATCCTAATGTAAGCAGCATATTTATGAGCATAGTACATCTTGATTTTGTCCCGTTTTATCTTTTTTAATCACATTTTTTTGTGCATTTAATGTGATGTTGTCTTTGAGACATATAGTTAACTTGTGTGTACTGATACCTGTACATACGTCATGTACATGTAATCAACCCTGATAAAAAATCCAACTCGTTTAGAAGCAAACGATGGATCTGGCTGCTGAGTTTTTGCAGACAAAATTTTACAGGGGCTATATCTCTGAACCTGCTAAACATTTTGAAAACAATTTTACTGAAAGTTGTTGGTGGCTAAGCAACCAACAACTTTCAGTCAAATTGTTGTCGAAATGTTTAGCAAGTCAAGAGCTTTTGATCATTGAGATTATTGTCTGGTGGCTTGCAGCAGCGAGACAGCGAACATGTTTAAATTGTGAAATTTCTGTGTCTCAATTTCAAAATACAGGTACATGTAACTACATGGATGCAGGAAAGCGGTTGAGTATTTAGAAACTTGGCAACATCAACCAAGCCAAATTAGTTTCAAAACATTCATCAGAGTAATCCTTATTAGAAGAGTATGACAGACACAGTAGCTACGTGTATAAATGTACATGTATGTATGATTACTGTATTCTGCTGCTGTTGTAGTAGAAACATCCTACAGCTGCAATCAGTCCTTCTTCGCCTTTGCCCACTGTGTGTTGTCCTCAGCCAAAATCCTTAGCTTCCTCAGGTACATTCTTGACTTGAGTGTAACAAGTCCTGCTTTCTTGAGGTCACCTCGTAGCACACTTAGCAGATTTATACAATGACGTCCTCTCCTGGTTTTGCACCAAGTCAATAGGATAAATATGGAAATGTTTGAGAAATATAGGTGATGCCTGATTAGGCATACATTTAGTGCGTTGTTACTTGTGAGACCCTGCTAAACATTCATCACTAAAATAATAGTACGCCTATATCACAATTTCACAAACTGATATTTAAATTTTGAAATTTATTTGACTGGAAGCCTTTATAATGCCTAATCAGTTTCCGGTCAAATTAATTTCAAAATATTCCATAAAATAGTTTTTATTGTGTTGGATATACAATTCACCTTTCCAGAGTATCCGTCGATGATTTGACGTCATATGATGTCATACTTAGCTAAGCGGCATGTAGGATGATGTCATAATCATTACGTCAAAAATGATTCTAATAGGCCCGTCTTTAACTCTTAATAGTCCGACACGTTGTAAGAATTGTATGTCTCTACTATTTAATAAACATGCTGTTGAATATTTTGAAACTAATTTTACTGGGCGCTGTTGCTGCCATAGGCAGCAACATCACCCAGTCAAATTAGTTTCAAAATATTCAACAGCTTGCCTGTATAGTTTTCTGGGAATTGATAGTCAGGGAATTCAGAGATCAATCGAGCCCAACACGAGTGAGGTGTGGGTGGAGCTTAGCTAGGGATGGGCGGGGCATAGCTAAAAATGGAAAGGTCTATTATCAGGAAATGTTGATATGAGCGGAGATGTTACAAACCTTAATATAACTTTGTTGTTATTTAGTTCTTGAGTACAGATGAGAATTCCTCTAGGCCTTTACTTATCAAGATAAGAAAATTGATGCTTTCCCTTAGTGAATATATAAGCCAAGAGAAGACTATTTTTTAAAATTTCCCATTGGAATGACTGGCTTGTTTATCGAGCCAGTCATTCCAATGGGAAATTAAAAAAAATAGTCTTCACTTCACCTGAAAATGGGCATTCCTCAAGACTACTGCACATGCATGCCAGTTCTTGCGGGCGTGACCATTAATCAGGTAAAAGCTAGCGCCTAAGTGTTACATGTAGTATATTTATAAGGAAGGTATTTAATCACGCCAAGACTGTTTTACGCGCATTTTGACTACAAAAGTGTGGAATATTCTTTATTATATCTTGAACATACGTGGCCTACTATTAGTATTAATGTAATAGGTGGTCGAGATTTACAAATCCGAGGCCTGTATTGACTTCTAGAGGGGCTGGAAATATATCAGGGCAGAGATCTCTGTGAAGTAGACACACCCTGTGACACGATTGTTATTATTATACACACTATTCTTACAAATTTGCTCTTAAAATTTTTTTTTATACACAATCTGCTGAGTTAGGGGGTGGACTTGATTGGAGCTCATATGTCAAAGTTAGGGTGTGGTGTTCTATTAGAACATAGGCTTCAATTAGGCCAAATACGGTACAATTGATTAATAGTACCTCATACAGGTGCATGCTTGATCACAAGCTGTCGTGGCTTTTGTCATTCCAGACTGTACAGTTATTACACATGTATTTGATATGATTTGCTGTACCATAACAACTGAATTACATGTACATATTTGGCTGGTAATACATTATGAACATGTTTTGTGTATCTATACATTTACATTTCCGAGCCATATCATAGAGCTTTTCATGAGTTTTGTTTTATATAAATTTTAAGTTTACTCTTACATTCTTTACAATTTCAGGAAATTCCTAAACTCATTGCCTGATAAAGGCAAGAAGGTGCATGACTTTGCTCAGTATCTTCAGCAGCTAATAGCGGCAAAAGATGAGATAGAAAATGTCACCAAGGGGTTTGAGAATCTTAGTGTTTATGCCAGAGAAGGGAGAAGTAATGTTGTAATTGAATCTTCTGTTCGAGATGTAAAGAATGTGGACCATGATAATGATGATAAAGAAAGTGATAATGACAATGATAGAGTAATACAAGAGAAATCAAAACAAAAGGAAACATCTTCTGTCGATGATAGTTGTAATGAGACGAATTTGACACCATTTATTGTTGGAGATGCTGGGAGTTTAACATGTCACTCTGTGAATAGCTACCTTAAGGTCATGGAGAAATCGACACAGCCAGAAAGTCGAGAGAGGAACCATTTTAACACTAACAGGTACATGTTAATATATATTATGGACAAATTATTGTACATACATGTACATGTACAGTGTAATTAGATTTAATTCTTAGTGATTTGTTTAGTGCATATTACTATATGGACACGTAGATGTAGGTTATTCAAACAACATATTGCAGGGTTTTGAACTTAAACCGGATGAGCCACGAGCCAGGAGGAATAGTGATTAGAAGATTCTCCGTGGCCTACTGATTATTCACTATCACTTACTTGGCAGATAAGGCAATTCACCGTTCCAGAGTATCCATCCATCATCAGACCTCGTATGATGTCATAGTCAGCTCAGCGCGTATATGATGATGTAACAATCATTACGTCACAAAGGGTTCCGTATAAACCATCATCAAATCTCAAATAGTCTGACTCGTATGAATTGTATGTCTGTAATTCTTTGCTATTTAATAAACATGCTGTTGAATATTTTAAAACTAATTTGACTGGGCGCTGTTGTTGCCTGAGGAGGCAACAGCACCCAGTCAAATTAGTTTCAAAATATTCAACAGCGTAACTGTGTATTTTGAAAATTGATAGTCAGGGTGTTCAGAGATCGATCGATCCCAATATGAGCGAGGTGTTGGTGGAGCTTAGCTAGAGATGGGCGGGGCATAGCTAAAACGTGATTGCATGTTATTCAATTCTGTTTTGTATGACAGCCCATAAACCTGATTAGGTCAAGAAAACTCATAGAAAACATCCATTTGCAGACTAAGAGAAGACTATTTTTGAAAATTTACCAGTCATTCAAGTGGTAACTTTTCAAATATAGTGTTCTCTTGGATTGCAAATAGACATTTCTCAAGCATTGTGAAAATCAGTGCAGATACAAATGTACCATTTTGGCAGGTTTGTGGCTTGATCATTAAATGGTTGAGATATCATATTAACATTGCTCTTGCTCATCGAGCTGATCAGCCGCAAATTGTAATAAGTCTGTTAAATTGCTACTAGCCTCCAGATTGCCGGCTAGTGTTATATGTACATGTACCTATAAATATAAGTTTTAATGAAAGAAATTAGATATTATTTCAACTCTGAAATAAAAAGAATGCTGCGTTGTCACTATATTGTGTTGCTCATTGATCAGAACTCTCAGTAGTGAAGCGCCTCATTGATGAAAAAATAATGTAAAATAATAAGAAAATGACAAGAGGCGACACGAAAATTAACAATAATACATCATGCATCTTATGTGATAGGATTATAACCTCAATGTCATTGCCATATTTTACCGGGACCTGTTTCTGCTTCACATAAATATTTTACATCCTTCTATATAGTTGCGTTGAAATTAACCCTTTAATGGTCATACCGGCCAAAACCGGCCTCTGTTATGCTCTTGTGGAATGTCCATTTACAGGTCAAGAGAATACAATTTTTGAAAATTTACCACTGGAATGACGGTTAGGGTCAAATGTCAAGGTCACAGTGACCTAATTAATTACATAATATTGCATTTCCGTATGATAACTCGAGTTCTATTGAAGGGATATTATCTGGCCTTGGTTGTCCGAAGAACTCTATCGATTTTTGCGCCAAACCATCAAAGGTCAAGGTGACAGTGACCTGATTAATTATGTAATATTGTGTTTCCGGATGATAACTCGAGTTCGATTGAAGGGATCATTGCTGATCTTGGGTGGGAGGTTGTACTTGGTGGTCCGAAGAACCCTATCAATTTTGGTGTCAAACATCAAGGTCACAGTGCCCAATCTCGGGTGGGACATTGTGCTTGGCAGAATGGTGGTGGGGTGGGGGTGTGTGTGGCCATATTTGAGCAATCTCTGAATGCCATTCTTGTTAGCAGGACATTAATTACCCCTACGTGGTAAACGTTTCATAATCACCACCTACATGTACAGTAAATCTATGTATACATATATCCAGGGTTAACATTGAATGCATTTGCCTATTTTCAGTACACTGAAGGTGTCGTGTGTGAGTGACCTTCCCGAGCACTACAAGCACAGGGCACCCAGCCTACATGTTCAGACGGTCGGCAAGCCACGGAAACATATCCTTGATGGGGATCCCTCTGCCGCTATTGCTCCTCAATACCAATGTGAGAAAGCTAAAATGTTGTCATTACATGAGTCATTTCAATTACTGCAGGATCAGGCACGACAGCAAGAGGTATGCTTAAAGGGATAATGGTCCAATACATGTATGTCATTTCAATAGAAAGATCCATTTCTAGCTATGCCCACCCATTTCTAGTGAAGCTCCATCCACGCTTTGTCCGTGTTGGGTTTGATTGCACCCTGAATTCCCAGAATCCCAAAATCATGGTACCTATGGCAGCAACAGTGCCCAGTCAAATTAGTTTCAAAATATTCAACAGTATGTTTATTAAATAGTAAAGATATACAATTTGTACACTTGACGGACTATTCCATGTTCATTACGGGCCAACATGTGGATACAATGTACATCATTCATTATTATTTTAATTGTGATGTCAGCCTACATGTGATGTAATTGATTATGACATCATATACATGTATTGGAGTGAAAGATCGGATCAGAATAATGGTGCAACATTCATTACTTATACACACCTTTACCAGTCAGTTTTATAGTACATCAGCACTTAATTCTCAGGCCTTGTGTTTAACCAGGATGTGCAACTCTTCATTAAAGCTGTTATGACATCACAAAAATAGCAGATACTGTGCGAAAAACCCTTAGATCCAACCAGATCAGCTATCGCCATATCGTTTGTGTTTCGTCTCCTCTGGCCATTTCCAGCACGCCCGCCGTCGCTTACTATAAAGGATGTCCCCAAATCCTGACTAGCCAGAAGACTTGTAGCCACTTGGTGACTGTACCTGAAATGCACAACGAAGTTATTGGTTTGATTGGCATTTAGCGAGTCCCTGCTTGCGGGTCCCATTAACGCCATATCTAAGCTGGTATTTAACTCACCTTATCAGAATGGCCAAGTTGAGCTTATGCCATGGTGACCGTCCATCCATCTGTTCAAGATTTGTTTAAAAATGCTAGTCCTCATTAATTACTAGGCAGATTTCAACCTAATTTGGCTGAAGGGACACTATAGGGATAGTTTTCAGAAGTTGTATACCACTTAGACGATTTCAAGCTAACTCGGCTGGAAGGGCCCTAGACATGCTAGAGTGATACATCTATGCTTCAGAGATTGTAGACAGAATTTAGATGGTCAATTTCTTCTGGACAAAAACCAAGTTGGATCCAGAATGGGTACAAATTTTAATCTATGGATATATCGGAAACAAACTGGTCAGATTTTGCTCAAATTTTAATAAAGGAGGTTGTGTGATCATACATTAAGATTTAACAACCCTGAAAGTGATCAAAAGAAAAATTATAGGCTGTGGGTTACAATCTCTGATAACTTGGATCTACAAATGTATCTGATGATGGAAAGTAAGTGATAACTAGATTGTTTGATCGATGGCGTGGCATAGCAATCGACCACGTTCACTACCCCAGTGGAGGAGCCAAATGTAATACCAGAAATGTGGCTGCAATGCAACCATGAATCTCGACTTTATGACAGCAATGAACTCTGATGATTGACTTCAAACATAAAATAAATTTAGAAGGATTATCAACAAGGGGGCCAAGGGCTGTAATGGTATCCTGGACGGTGTATGGCAATAAGGGCTGTCAGCAGAGAAGGCCGCTACAATGTCAAAAAAGGCTGCCTATAAAATATACCGAGTATGTACATACCTATTTATCCATCAAAACTTTTCAAAATATTCAGCAGGTTGCCTGTATACCCTTATCTAATTTCCACTTCCTATTTTTCTTTTGAGATGAGGCGGACATAGAGGCGAACTGTCAAAATATCTCATCTGATGACGGTTGTTGCTAACCACAGAATTATTAAAAAAAATTCTGAATAGAAGTTCTAGAGCCAACTACTGCAGAATCCTTCCGCCAAATTTGGATATAATCCACCAAGCGGTCATGGAGAATATGCCTTTTGGCAATTTATGTCCAGCCAACTAGGGTTGCAATCTGTCAAGCGGTTAATGAGGAGTAGCGTTTTGACAATTTCTGCTAAATTTTTGATAAAGTCAAAGATTTTCACACAAAAATTGACCAATCAAAATTCTGTATGCATGTTCGGAAGCCGAAAGCATTAGGGTCCTTCCAGCCAAATTAGTTTGAAATCTGGCAAGCGGTTAACTTATGTGTGAGACACGGCATCACACAATGATGTTCTGATGGATGGCGGACAGCAAATGGTTGCCATGCGTATCAGTGATTTTGACCTTTTGGCCAGAACATCATTGTGTGATGGCGTGTCATTATAAGGAGGCATGTGTCCAAGTTTAGGACCAGTATGATCAACCAAACATGAGATATAAACAGAAAAGTTGAGCTAAATGCAAATTAGACGCCGCCGGGCGACGTGCATGGTATCACAATAGCTCATTTTACTTCGTAGTTGAGATAAAAATGGCCTCTTGCACTCTATAGCAACCTACAACATTTGTTTGAATTCCATCCACCGCTTTCGGAGGAGTTGCATTACACAGAGACTGCCATGAATCGCTGTGAAAAATCTGGAGGTCAAAAGGGGAAATGATCTGTGAGAGCAGGGGTTAATATTAACATGAGCGCAAGGTTAGCCGAAATTGACCAGGGCTAGTACAACTTGTAACTGACCAACCCAATGGTAACAATTTGACATGTCAACCCTTTAATGGTCAAGGTGGTAAAAAAATTCCTCTATTGTGAGCAGAGCAAGACGACTATTTTTGGAAATTTACCAGTAGAATGACTGGTTCGATAATTGATCCAGTCATTTCAGTGGTAAAATTAAAAAAATAGTCTTCCCTTGGTCTGCAAAGATTTGAAGGGCTATAGTAGAATCTTGTAATCACTAGTGCTATCTAAGTGTAGTGGCTCATCTGGCTTAATTTAAAACTATTGAGAGGGTGTCAAATGATGTGAGAGGGTGTGGGCAGGACTATGGGAAATCTAGATAAATCTGGAAGACACCAATCTCTGACTACATAATAAATGTAGTCAGCCAATCCACAATCATATGGATAACCCACATACCAAATTTGGTTGAATTCCACCCAACTGTTTGGGAGGAGATAGCATGATGAATGGATGGAGACAAATGTATCCTAATTTTTTCAAAACATGGAGATAAAGAAAGGACTCGAGGAGATTTTAAAGGTAGGTAGGTATGAAAATATTTAATGTTTAAATGTGAAAATGTTTAATTCAACGTCATCATACTAAAATTTAATTTTCTTTCGGATTGAGAAATTAGGCTACCACCATCATTTAACATGCCACATTGTTTTCAGGACCTGTCAGTGAAAGGGTTAAATATAGCAAAAGCTGGAATTGGCATGAGGATAAAACAGAAATTTAGATTTTCTAATGGATGGATCCACTTTTAGCTATGCCCTGTGCGACCGTGTGTTGGAAATCAGTATGTACTTTGAATCCTGAATTCCAAATTTCATTGATTTCAGAGGCCAGTTTTGACCACTCACTGAGTCACGGTAAAAAACTTATTCTTGTTCTGCATATGGACATTTCTCAAGGCCACCACAGAACATGTTTTCACCGGCTGGAGTGTTAAAGGGTCAATTGCTAAAATGTACAATTCTTATAACAGTGACTAACTACTAACTCTTGGTATGTTATTGGTATATCTAATGTTAGTTAAGAGCTAATTCAATATAACAAACTTTAACAGTTAATTAAATTCAAACGGCACAAATGATCATGGTGAATGCACCAAAATAGCCCAAACTTCAGGGCAAACTCTTTGTCACTGGTTGGAGAAGTTCACTCAATCTGTAGTGTACCAGCTTCAAGTTCATCTTCAAGTCTTTCCAGTAGTGGTGGCTTCCTCATCGTCAAACATGTCATCGTCAGACGATTCACTGTCCCACACATTAGCTGTCTCACCATTACTATCAGTGTCTGATTCCACATTTAAAACGCCACGATGAGTGATATTTGCTTTAAAATATATGGCACAATATATAGCCAGTAATATACTATTTACATGTACTGTTAGGCCCTATGACCTGACAGCGGCTGTTATGATCATACACCGCCCTCAGACTTTAGCGCAGAAATCAAACACATTATTCATAGTTTCGCACATTCGGGCATCTTGAATTCGGCCGCCATTAAAGTTGGGGAAAACTTACTACATGCTAAAGAGGACTGCCCATACAAACTCATTGTTTACATTTTCCTTGATGTTCAAACCATTAAATCCTGTGTCTGACAATCAGTAATAACCCTGTCAGGTATCAGAAAACATGAAATCATGAGTGAGTTTCGCAATATATTAAAGAAAATGTAATTACGGTTTAACGGCCCATTGCTCGTAATGTTAAATTAGCCCCTCTGAAAATGGCGTATCTCCCAGGGTATTATGGGAAATTTGATTGCGATGACATCATTGTGATTCTATGAATATAATACAGGGTGGGAATATCGCCTCCAACAAGGGAGTACTTCTACTATTGCATTAACAATTTCAAACGACAAGAGAAAATAATAAATTTGTAACGATTGTGTCAAAATTCTGGTGAATATTTTGAAACTAATTTGACTGAAAGCCAGCTTCCAGTCAAATTACTTTCAAAATATTCAACATCATACTTATATAATGACTAAAAGTGGAATTCTGGGATTTCAGGTTCGAATGTGATAATTCATTGGTTTAGATTTGGGGCCTACTTCCCTGATAATGCAGGTTACTAGGCCAATATTGGCCCAGTAACCTGCATTATCATTCTTGTTTTAGTAAATGTGATGTCACCGATAATGAGAAAGTTATTGATTGTCGCAAGAGAGCCGCAGACACAAAATATATATATATATATATATAATATCCATTTCGTCCTGGTCGCGAAAAAACAATGTTGAAGATAAACAATCCGATAAACTCGATCATCGACGCGTGTGTTTGTTTACAGTTATCGAGATAACTAACTTCAAGCACTGTCAGTAATAAGCCTGAGTTAAGATGCCGAAGCGGTCGAATATATAGGCATCACACTTTCTGAATGGCAGTTTCGTTATTCCGTGTTATCTGTCTACTTTTTAGTCTGTGGCGTACACGAAATGTGCGTAGATTGATGAATTGCACACACAAAAATATATGTTATTTTCTAAACGGTTGACGCCATCTTTGCTAGATCTGATTAAATATGCGTGTATTCTCGACCAATCAGATGCTGATACCCGTTGCCGAAAACGGGTAATAATGTTATGTACTCGGATACTCCTGGAGTGAGTTCAGGAAGGCGAATGTTCGGCGAACGTTCGCGTTCTATGCGGTACAGTGTTCAGTTAATAATGGAAAATGTTTTTCACGGTCCTGAACGCACCCCAGGCACGGGTAAAACAACTATGTACGTCTGTGCATGTCTATGTAAAAGCGGAGATTTTCGGTTACATATTATGTATGAAATAGCGAAATCGAAAACAACCGAATGTCAGGTTTGCAGATTTTGTAAATCGCTTCCCTTTCCGTTATAAGACAAATTGGGCATAACACTAGCTGCAACTGGTGCATATAATGTTCTAAAAAGTTATGCCTATTACGTCGGCTCAACTTAGACTATATTGTAATAAACCCATTTCAGAGAATATCTTGGTTTATTTATCCAGATTTCAAAAGAAATTGTGGATTGAAAATTTATTAAAATATACGCACAGTCATCACACTAGCTTCATACTCAGTAAAGAATACCCAGGTGCGGAGTTCACACACGTCCATTTTGTACAAAATTACAATTGATTACGATGATAACATTTCGACAATTATCATTTACAGCCACAAAAAAAGCTAAAGTCGATGCATGTACTTAACACATATACGGCTCCAATTGCAATTTAAATTTACATGTACTGGGTCCTTGACAGACTATAGACCGATTCCACTTTATGTTTAATGACGCCTAGTAAGAATCTCTGTAGAGTTAATGAATACATTTGATTGCGCGTTTGACTTTTTCCGTGACGGGTTTAAAATATTTCATGATACGTTTAGCATATTGTAGGATGGGTTAGACTTTCCGTTAGACGCGCCTATAAAATACATAAAATGCGTTTGGTGTTTGGCCATGCCTGGAAATGCTACGAGGTTTTGACGCGAAAAAGACGCATTTTTGTTTCGTTTTTGCTTCGTCAAACAGTAAAGCTAACTAAGATCTGTACTATACATGGATTCACCCACTGAAGACGTAAAAATGATAAAGATATGTTTATGCACACATTCAATGCTATAATTGACTAAAACTTGTTCACAAACTGATAAAATACAGGTCTCTTCAAAATAATATACCTATATGTACAGTACAGCTTAGAGTTAACTTAACATAAAATGCGTCTGCAACGCGTGCATGACGTGTGCATAGCGGGTCTATTTTAAAATAATGGATGCATCACTTTCCCATTGTGAATGGTAAAACAACGCGGTGTGAAAGTAAAACAAATGGGTTGGAAACAGTTTGACAACGCGTCAGAACTTATTACACAATCCATTTATTATATTGGCTAGACAAGTCGTTTGAAATCTGATAACGTGAAACGTGTTCATAATTACGCCACGCTGGTATAACGACATTATGCGAGTCGACCAAGAAGGGCAACCAACCGATTACTCGGGCATATACATATGATGCAATTATATTTTGCCAGGGTACCATAAATTTTCGCGAAATTCCTGTCATGATTTTAGGGGGAGGCCTCATTCGATGTTGACTAATTGGCAGTATGTCGCATTATCAGTTCCGATACAGCTGCCTTGTAACGTAAACATTCCATTCTTATAGAACAAAATGAACCTGGTTATTTATTCACTGCCTAAATTCACTACTAGTTAATGGGAAATGCCTCACGCTACTGTCTTGCCGATCGATAATTATGCGCAGTCGTAGATTCTTGGAAAAGCGTAGCCATAATTTGATTGACTTGCTGGACATCTGACGTCATTATGAATGAATGAAAATTACTATCGTAGTAAAATTTTGATCACGTGTCTCGTCATTCATAACGAATTGATGACATGATTTATTTTAGCCAGTCTCTGAGCGACTCACGATCAACAATGGCGGAACGCAAAATGTACACGTATTCACGGTGCCGCTTTTAAAAGCAATAAAGCAATATCTTACTAGCACCCACTGACTTTTAAATTAATAAAACAAACAATGTCTGGTTCATGAAATATAGTGAAATTAGCTCCCTGACTATTTATAATGTTAACTTTCACGGGTTTATTAAGGCACTATTTATCATCTAGCTATGTTATTGCAACATAGAGGGGGGGTGCGGCGATTGCTCATTTCGTCGGCCTGGTTCCCGAGCGAGGCAACAACAATGTGTTATACTCGGCTACATTACATTGCAATATAGTGAATCCAAAAGCTACCGAATGTCACAAAAAGAAAATCATCAAATCACTACGGGCATTTTATTTCCGCGAAAAGCCAATGAGATATTGGTACACGTTACAGCTTTAGGAGCGCAAAGTATTTCATAACTAGCCCTGAACTATATATTGCGGTAGCGGACACGAATCTGCTAATTTGTGCGTCATATTATCAATAAAAACCACACCATCTGCATGTTTTAATGAAAGGGGTCTACAGTAGTCGAGCATTGGTATACATAAGCTATATTTTGACATCTTTAATCCATAATTTTGCGTTTGTTCGCTGTCTGTTCATCGCGAAAACAGGTGATGCGTAGAAGTGATAATGAAGTTGCTTACGGACAATTTTCACTTTGGTTAACCTATGTCAAATCTCGCCAGTCGGCATGTTTCGCTGCGCTGGATGTTTATAAAAGTTGAATGCGAAACGAACCGATGCTTACGATTCTTGCGCTAGATGCAAAACGTTCAGGGGCGCAAAACATTCAGGGGCGCATCGTTACATTAATTCTCAACCAGGAATCATGATTTTGTGTTTCGTAACATTTATAATTTTGATTTTTAATATTATGTCCCATTGTCTTTTTTAGGAAAACTCATATTTACATTTGCCCCTTCTAGGAAATGTAATGTACCGCTAAGTTTGATTGGATCCTGGGTAGTTGGAGACGTGGAGTTGGTATGTACGCCGGGTATTACGCAATGCACATATGCAGCTTTTAAACGCATTTAAAATTTGGCGTCTATCCCATTTTGCTTTTAACAACACGTTTGGCACTATCTCTGGGGGACATCAAACAAGTTCAAACTTGCTTATTTATGCATTTAATGCTCATTCTCAATGCATATATTTATTATTTTAAATGCATCCAAAAAATTAACTAGATGCGTTGTGAATGCATTGTGTTTTTAAAACTGATGCTTTGGAAACGGGCCTTCAACGCATCATGCACACGTTTCAGACCCGTTCGTGCATTATGTTATCTCTGAGCTGTACTGTACCATCTTGTCACTCTCCATTTCCATAGACTACATCATTGGCCAGGATTCCTTTTTGTATGGGAGTTTGGGGGTAATTTTATACAGCTGCTAATATTCTTGTGATGTCATGACAGCGTTAACCGCTTGGCCAATTTCAACCAACCTCAGTTGGAACGACCCTAGGCTTGTTTGTACACTTCATTACTTGTATACAAAACTTTCTCTGCTTCATTTTTTATGGCAATCTTGGATTTTCTGAAAAATACGTTCTCCTTATTAACTACTTGGGCAAATTCAACTAAACATGGCTGGAATGACCCTAGGGAGGTAGGCATCAGAACGATTAAACAGAATTTTGATTGCTCAATTTTTCTGGCGACCATCTTGGATTGTCCAGAAATCCTGTGAATACTACCCTTCCTTAATCATTGGCCCAATTTCAACGAATCTTGTCTACGGTGATAGGCTATTCAGAATTTTGATTAGTCATTTTTCACGGAACCATCTTGAATTTTTAGAACATTATCCGGAACCATTTAAAACACTCCTTCTTAATCAATGGCCCAATTTCAAGAACATTTCGGTGGAATAATATTGTCGCAGTACATGTAGGCTCCAACATATCAAATGATTATTTTGATTGGTACATTTATTTGGTGGCCATCATTAATTATCCGAAAATTATCCACAAATCCTTTAAATCATTTTCCCCATAACCCACCTGCCAGATTTTAATCAAATTTGGCTGGATGGATCCTATGGTGGTAGCCTTTAGATCTTCTATTCAGAATTTTGATTGGCCAATTTTTTTAGCACTGGCTTTCTCGGATTTTCTGGAAATTTTCTGGAAGCATTTAATGCCCTACCCCTCGTTAATCAATGGCCCGATTTCAATTAAACATGGGTGGAACGATCCTATAGCAGTAGGTTTCAACATGTCAAACAAGAGTTTTGATTTGCTCTATGCTACCATTGCATCCAGTCTACCTCAAAATCAAAATAATTAAAAATTGTATCTATACTTTTACAAGGTTGATGCTTACATTGTAGTTACATGTAGATTGTCATGATGGTGTTACAGTGGAATCTATCCATGTTCACCAGAGTTACCTTTATGGAAAAACTTTAAATTCATTAAAAATCTGATTTTCTGAGCATATTTTCTCTCAGTGTATTGACCATTTAAGCCATGTGTTTCCAGTATCTCCATTTAAAATCAAACACATCGATAAGATAGTATTTTGTAAGTAATTTAATTAAATGATGTTGCTAACATAGGCAGCAGCAGTTTCTCTTCATATTTAGTGTAACGCAAATCATCTTAATATTTCTTATTACATCAGTTTAAATGCATAATGCTGTGTAACTATTGTCTGTTTCAGTTATTGCAGTCCAGACTAGCAACACAGAGGCTTACCGAGAGATTAGGAGTCAAAATGTCAACGTTCAACCCTGAAGGCGCTCCATATCGAGAGTATCCTTGTAATAATAATAGCGTGTTTACGAAATATGAGGATGTGTGTAATCACTCATGAAGAAAATAAATGTATGCCATTGCTACAGTACAGCCTAAAACAAATCTAGAATTTCTAATGGAATAAACTTGGCAATAATGAAACAAAAACTGAGCCATTCCAGAGATTAAGGCTAGCAAAAAACACATCACGTGCGAGGTAAGATAAAATTTGGAAATGTCCTACAGTTGTTTGATAAAGCAAACCATAGCGTCTTAAGAATGAACTGTTAATGATATACATCATGACATTCACACACTGACATCACTGAACATTGAGCAAATATGTGTCACCATTCACCAATTGAAGGATCCATTTCTAGCCAAGTTTGGCCCACTTTGTATGCGATTTGATACTTTGAAACCTGAACTTCCAGAAGCCAAATTTCAAAGTAAGTATGCTTGAAAGATGTTAAATATTTTGAAACTTATTTGCCTGGAAGCTATTGTTGCCTATGGTAGTAACACCTCCCAGTCAAATTACTTTTAAAATATTCAACAGAATGTTTATTGAATTACGAACTCGCCAAAGACATTCAGATGTTTGCTGTTGGAGATTTGCCCCTTTCCTTTCGACTTGGATCTCATTTAATTGTGACATCAGCTAACAAGTGATATAATTTGGCCATGCCATCAGATGTTAGAGTGACGCATCAGATCCCTCCATTGATTCAGCTTTGAGCTTCAGGCTAACTGCTGGATGCAAAAAATTTAAGCAATGGTACATGTACATGTATGTTACCTATTTTGCAAGTATTTTGATGGAAGTGATTACTGCTTACATGTAAATAATGTCTTGAAATGTATGGGCCATCCAAAAATTATATAGTGCCTGAGGGGTTTGTAACGTTATATGTCTGGTGTTACATAGCCACACTGACAGTGATGGTATTACATAACTTATTACAGGGGGTTGGGTGTGTACAAAGTTTTAAAAAAAAATTGTTGACAATTTTTAAATGACCCCTGTTATACATGTTATAAGAAAGATTAGTTTCAAAGTATATGTATGCTATGCAATATTTCTCATTTACACAGAACCTGTTCTATCTACTGTTATGTTGAAAATGTTTAACTTTAGCCCTTTGATAGTCATGATTTGTCTAAACAATTACAATTTTAGCCAGTCATTCCAGTAGTAAATTTTCAAAAATAGTCCAGCCTGAAAATGCATATTCAATCCATTTTCAGGCTGAGAGAAAACTATTTTTGAGAAGTTTGCTACTGGAATGACTGGCTCTGTTTTCGAGCCAGCTATTCCAAGGGGAAATTAAAAAAAAAAAGTCCTGTTCTGGCCTGCAAATGGACATTTTTATGGATGACTGCAAATGCCGTTTTGGGTCAGCTTGACCATTATATGTTTAGTCAATTGTTTAACCGTGATTAGATTTAGTTTCTTCTTTAACACATATCACAGATATCCACAGACACAGTCTGATACAGACAGTGATGATGAACCAGAACAGGATTACCCTGACACATGACCTGTACCTATGAGGATGGAGCGTTACTGATTTATCCTGAATAGACACATGCAGTACGTGTATACAGTTCTATGGTGATTGAAATCATGAGCAAGAAAGAACACCAAGCGAAATTACAGATGATTGATTACCGTCAACATACTAAAGCTACTCATTTCGGGTTATGAATTTCGCGGAACTTGGATTTATGGTAGCAAAATGTGACTGAAGCATTTTCAGTAAAATATAACTGGAAGTTATTGCTGCTTCGGATTGTTCCCATGGTTACACTACTAGATTTCTTAGCAATGAGTGTTTGAAGTGTGTGATGTCACTCATACAGCTTTGACTCCAGTTCCCATGGTTACACTACTAGATGTCACTCACACAGCTTTGACTCCAGTTGAGCCCAGAAATAAGCTAACATGTTTACATAACAAAATAAAATATTAAATTAGGGCCAAAATATTCAACAGAACATTTCTTACGTTATATTCAAAATTGTGCTAACAAACATATTTTTGGTTTGGAAAAAGTTTAAGTTATTCTGTGGCTGCTGTGGGCCAATCAAATTGTAGCGTGTTTGGTGGTCATATTAAATTTTTTTATTTGATGAAATTTGAAGCCAAAATTCGTTTTATACATGTGTATAGGTTTTTGGGTATTCTTATGTCAAATTTGCCTTTTTTTCGAAACTGTCGGATTGATACATGTAGTTTGCCGGCCATCTTGGATCTTGTTGCCGACAAAAGCTCCCATACTAAAGCAATATAGGAACTTTAAAATGGCTTCTCAAGAAAGAACCACTGGGCTGATTTCAATTTATATTTGGCAGGAAGCATCCTTAGGCTATAGAGATGCAGGTTTGTGCAAATGAAGGCGATCGGTTGATTTGGCTGGCGGCCATTTTGGATTTTAGATTTTTAGAAACATTTTTTAAAATCTCCGAAATGGCTTGGGGCACTTCGGATTCAAAATTAATGAAATATCTATGGCAAGCGGTGAACGAAGTTTGTTCAATAGAATCTGATTGGTCGATTTGCTTGGCAGCCATCTTGGATGACTTAGTTCTTGTTACAATTCTGGCCAAAACCTTAGGATTCTACTTATTGGCGATGACCTTTCTATAGGGTTCGTATGGGTCATGGAAATCCTGGAAAATCCTGGAATTTGAAAATCTAAGTTCCAGGCCTGGAAAAGTCATGGAAATTCGTCATTTTGAGCAAAGTCATGGAAAAGTCATGGAATTTCAGATATTGAAAGGTGTACAAACCCTGTTTCTAGTTGAAATGCCTATGTTCCCCTGGGCCTCTTGTATTAGTGTCAAAATTTTAACACCAATTGTATTGCTGATACAGGTAGCTGATTCTCTTCTTGACGAAACAAGTCTCATAATAGAATTTATGTTTCTGTTACAATTATTACTCAAGATTAGAATTGATTTGTTTAATTACTAGATATATAGCATAGATTGCTATTCATTAGTATCTGCATAAAACATCCCTTGTTGACTGACACCTTTAACCCTCAAATTTGTTCAATTTTCTCACTGAAAATGTTCATTTGCCGACCAAGATAAGGTTATTTTTAAGAATTTACCACTGGAATGATTGGGTCGTTTATCGAGCCAGTCATTCTACTGGTAAATTTTCAAAAATAGTCTTCTTGGTCTTTACTTGCATATTTCATAAGACCACTACAGAAGCCATTTTTTGGCCAACTTAAGGGTTGAAGAGTAAAAGTAATATGTCAACAGCAACTTGTAGCAACAGTGTTTGCAAAATCGTATCCCGCTTCGTATTATTGTATTCTGTAAATACAAACTTCTTTGCCGTATAACTGTTATCTAACACGACATTCAAGATGGACAAAAATGGCTTTTGCATATTTTAATATCCAAGCACGGGTTTATGATACAGTGTTACTAGTCCACCCATGGCAGGAGTGCTGAGGCAGCTACTAATGTAACCATTTCACTGCTGTGCTTTGATAAAGTCTGTGATTAAATCATTTTTATCATAACAATCTTATGTGTACCCATTTATCTACAATAAGAAATTTTTTTTGTTACCACGAGTAAGTTGGCACTTCTATATTACATGTATTTTAGCTACAGTAAGGGAGATAATCACTGAAAAATGACTATTCTCAATCAACTATTACCTCCCATGAATCATTCTGATTTGATTAATCCTTTAACTCTGTCATGATGAAGTCGGCCAAAACTGGCCTCTACAGTGGTCTTGCAGAAGCTCCATTTACAGGCAAAGAGAATACTATTTTTGAAAATTTACCGCTGGAATAACTGAGCCAGTCATTCCAGTGGTAACTCTTCAAAAATACTATTTTCTTGAATTGCAAATGGATATCTATTGAGCAATATTTTGAGTTTCTTAAAAAAATTTAGGCTTTAAAGGATTAATGGTCAAGACTTTTCAAGAAAATGTCTACTTTTGCTCAGGGAATGTCAAAATAAAACAAATTTTTGAAAATTTATCACTGGCATAACTTGGCTCGATAAACTGGCTCGATTATTGAGCCAGTCATTCTAGTGGTAAATATAAAAAACGTCTTGCCTGCAAATGGTATAGGTCTACACACCTTACTTGAGGAGTTGTTTTCAGTGGCTTGTGGTAGTATACGCTTGCTACAGCTGAACGCCAGGTAAAACATGGTTGCCTATGCTGCTAGGAATCAATGTCATGACATTTGAACTCGGCTTGAATACATGGTTGAGTAAACTGTTAGGAATAGGGTGACAATGGTAGACAACCTTGATGTCACAAGGTCAAAGGTCAAGATCACTGTGACTTTGCTACAAACCTTTGTTTTTAGCATTAAGTTCTTGCATTTAGCAAAACCTCTCAGCTTATCTTACAGGATTGGTTAGTCATTTCTGAAATAAACCAGAAGACAATTTTGCCTGTGCTGTTAGGAAACATCCTTATGACATTGAGGTCAGAAGGTCAAGTTCATCTTGACATCTGTCATCTTGGTACAGAATTTCTCCATATATATTTCCGGACGGGTTAAATCTGCTCGAAACTAAACTTGGAAACATTGTTAGGATTCAGCATGGCGAGATTAAGGTCCCAATTGCAGATCATATGTCATGGTCACTGACCTTGGAACAAGTTCACTTTGGTTTTTAAATTAAGTTTAGGTATTTAGCATGTATCGTCCTCTCCTTTAAGATTTATCAATGTTATGGGGATTAAACTTGAAACATGGACACACGGTTGTCCTGAGGAGGTGGGGGTGGGTGAGTGGAGAGATAAAAGCACCATCTGCTGATTTTGTGCTCAAGATCAATGGTTAAGTTTATGCTGAACTTTTGAGAAGAATTAGTTTTTTATGCTTACCTCAAGTTCTCTGTTCACACTCGCTATCACATCTTGTGTTATCTTTGACATGTTTGAGGATATGAACTGCATTTTTGATTTTGCTCAAAGGTCAAAGGTTAAAAGTAAACAGTAGTATCCTGTTTTATATAAGATCATCATCATCATCATCATCATCATCATCATCATCATACTGTATTGCAACAAAACTATCTTGTTATAGAAAATGAATTTGATCTGCGCTCTGATACTTATCGCCAATGAGGATGTCAGGCAACACAGTCGTAGACATAGGTATTCATGGGTACGGCCATGTTTGAAGGGGAACATTCCATACCAAATGGGTTAAACTCCACCGTCGAATATGAGTCATTGGGTCATTAGGCTATGGCAGGCTCAAGAGCTATACCATTCCTATATTAACGTTCAAATTATAGTTCTTATCCTTAAAGTGTTGTGTGTTTGGGGAGATGAACAAATTACATTGTTGTTATTGTTGATCAGCGCAGGTCGCTCCAACTGCATGTGGTCTCCCTTTTGCACCTGCTTTTCCTATCACTGTTTAGCCTCTGTCGTCCTAAGCTCGGCTCCTCTCTAGCTGGAAACGAGGGCCTGAGAATGGTAGAGAGATTCCTCGGAGCAGATGCTCTAAGGCGGTTCCTACCATAATGCTTAGTTGGCTTACAAAACTTTTGTACTATTGATTTTTATACCCCGCCAATAAATTTGTTTGGGTATTATGTAATGGCGCCAGAGTGGTTTCCGATTGATAACTCCGTTACCATTTGTCAGATCACATTGAAACTTCAAAGGGTGATTGGACTAGATCTTGGGAAGAAACCTATCGAAATCGACGATGATCCGAAATCTAAAATGGCCGCCAGCCACCTGCGGCCATCTTGAAAATTGGTTTCTGGATGATAACTCCTTTACCGTTTGTCGGAGTGCATTGAAACTTCATAGGGTGGTTGAACTAGACCTTGGGAAGAAACCTATCGAAATCGACGATGATCCGCAATTCAAGATGGCCACCAGCGACCATCTTGAACAAGGAATTGAACGTCGTCTACCACATCGGCCCACGCAAGACTCGGCTGCTACTCTGAACCTGGTGAGAAAGTGCGCATAATAAAGGAATGGCTGACGTCGAGTTCAACCAAGGAGTTACGGCAATTTTTGGGTCTCTGTAATTATTACTCTGATTTTGTAACCAATCTTCAGATTAGAGCTGCTGTGTTGAATTCCATTACAGGTAAAGCAGATTTTTCTTGGAATCCGGCTAGAGAAGCAGCGTTTAATGACTTAAAGCAGGCACTATCAACTGAGTGCATGCTTCACTATGCGGATATGGGGAAGGACTGAATTGTGCACTGATGCTTCTGATAATGGACTTGGGTGTGTGCTGTCGCAAAAGGATAAATTTGGTTTCCAGCGCCCTGTATATTTTGCATCCAAGTCATTTACTGGCAACGAATTGAATTGGCACACAAGAGATAGGAGGCATTTGCATTTATATTTGCACATCGGAAATTCTGTTACTACCTTTTGGGTAAAAATTTCAAATGGTATACAGACAATAAGGGACTTCAATGGCTAAAAGATACCCGAGATCCTCGAGGTAGATATGCTCGTTTGGTGGAGGAAATTGCAGAATTTGATTTTGACAGTTATTATCGACCTGGAGACAAGAATGTCTGTGCAGATGCTCTTTCACGGCATGTCAATGTGATGAAGCTTGGCGAGGAACTTACAGTAGAACAATTTCGGTTCTTGATTTGTTTTCACGAGCATGTGAATTGGTTCCAATTCCTGATAAGAGTAGCCAAACAGTAGTAACAGCACTTAATGCCAAAGTATTTTGTCGTCATGGCCTGCCTGGATCAATACTAATAGATCGAGGGTGCGAATTTAATAACAGTCAACTGGTTGAAATTGCTGCCTGTCTCGGAATTGATAAAAAGCTTGTTAGTCCGATGTATCCTCAAGCAAATGGAGCAGTTGAACGTCTGAACAGAACCATCAGAGAAATGCTGAGAAAGACAATTGATAGTTATGCTAATTGGGATGAAGGGATTCCGAATCTGCAATTTTGCTACCATACTCACCGACATGATGCTACAGCGTTTACACCTTTCTTTCTGTTGTACGGCAGGGAGCCTAGGGCCCTGGCAGTAGTAGAACAATCGACAAGTCAAAAACCTGGAGTGAAGCCTGCAGTCTGGCCAAAGGAATTGACTGGCAAGCTAGTGGAGGCTCATCGAAATGTTCATCGGGATCAACAGATCAAAATCAAGCGTGTGGAGAAGAGTATAGTTAAGGCTGTGGTGAACATGTATTCTGTCAGTGATCGGGTCTTGATTTATTTCCCTCCTAAAGCTGGAAAGCCATCAAAGCTTCAAAGATGTTTGACTGGACCGTACCAAATAATTCAGTGCAGACAAGGAAATGTGTACAGGGTGAAGGACTGTTCGAACTTTCGACGTAGGTATTTGCGTCATCATGACTTGGTTGCACCATATCCAGAACGCCCGACTAGGCTGTGTCAACTGGCTTCACTGTCATTGTTAGCACAGGATACTCTTGCTCAGCATGAGCAAGAACCTATCACCAGAGTTCCACTCACATATAATCGAGAGATTTTAGAAGATTCTGGCGATGACTCTGATTCAGATTATTTAGCAGATATCTCTTTGGACTCATGCAGTCAAGAGTCGCTCCCAGCTCGGCGAAACAGAAGGGAACGTAGACCCCCAGAACGATTTGGAAATTGGGAATATTCCAACCAATTCTAAACCTAGTTTGACGATAATGTTTAGAGTAACTGACCAACTGTGGAAACAGAGAAAAAAAACATTAGGATGGAAGAGTGTAAATATGTAAAATAAGATTCATGAAATTATAGGAAATCTGGATTTTCGTCACAGCCAGCAGGAAGTGAGCTCTACAGACTGGGAGTTCTCAGAGCACATGTTTTGGAATTGGAGAAGATAGGAGAAGTTGTGATTGTTTATGAAGATTAGAATTCAGACTTTTCAGTGTGTGTATCATTGGAGGATCCTTCAATATTGAGAACATGAAGTTCTGTCTATGATACTGGAAGATTCGTGGATGTTCATAGACAAATTGTTGCTGTACATAGTTCATCATTGTTGCTCATCTTCATCTGTAAATAGTGAACACTCATCTAAGAAGCTCACGCTATTCACCAAGTATAAGGAATTGAACATCATCTACCACAACTTCCCACGCAAGACGAGGCTGCTAATCTGAACCTGGTGAGTCTAGTTGTAACTCTTTCAACATGTCATGCATTTAGACTCAAAGAGCTTTAAGTGTTAGGCAGCTGCGTGTCAATGACTTGGAACGTTTGTTCTATGGTATTTATAATAATAATAATAATAAATAATAATAATAATATTAACTTTTTAAAGACCATTAAATGCAAAGTCTCAACAGTCTGTACATGTACAATAAAAACAAGCATATCATATAATATATAACACAAAGCAGTGACACATACACATTAACTAAAATGTTGTTTAAAAATAAATGTTTTTAGGTTTGATTTAAAATTGGTAAATTTAGTAAAAGATCTCAACTCAAGTGGAGGAGTGTTCCACAGTTTCGGTGCCGCTACACTCGTGGCGCGGTCACCGTACTGTTTCGAGGATTTCTTGCCATGGGATTTATAAGAGAAGGGTGGTCAGCTTCCCCTCAACGCTACTCCTAGTGCAGTATGAAGGCTTTTGAACTTTAATGATATCAGTGAGGTAGCTAGGCGCTGACTCACCATGGCGTATAACCTTGAAAATTGTGCACAAAATTTTGAACAGAATCCGCTGTTCGACTGGGAGCCAGTGAAGCTCTGAGTACTGGAGTCGTATCCGCATGATGATCTAGTTTACGTCTGGTGACCAGTCTAGCAGCAGAATTCTGTATATGCTGAATTCTTTTGATCTTGTAGTCCGGAAGACCATAGAACAAGCTATTACAGTAATCTAGCTTCGATGTAACAAAACCATGCACTAATTTCTCAGTGCTGACCTGATCCAAAAGATGACGAATTTTCCTGTATGCCATAGTGAATGAGATGCCCCATTACATACTTTCTTGATTTGTTCATCCATGAGTCCAGCCGAGTCCATCATCACTCCCCAAATCACGAACGGATGCAGATGGAGAAACATACACCTCACCAACACGCGCATCACATGTGGCCACCCGAAGACCTGCTTCCTTGCTGCGTGACGCATCCAATCACGTATCTCATCAACACAGACCTCAATATGGCTAACTGGCAGCATCCGTTCGCGAGTCACAGGCGATGTACAGTTGGGAGTCGTCAGCATAGACCACAGCATTTAAACCATGGCGGGTGATGATGTCCTCAATCAGAGTCATGTATAGGGAAAACAGGACTGGTCCTAAGACCGAGCCCTGGGGAACTCCAAATTCTAGGACATGGTCCTCCAACACCACCGACTGGAAAGATACTGGGTCCTACCCCGAAGAAAGGACTCGATCCAATCATAGACGCCGAAATGACAGAACAATCTGTTCATGAGAATATGGTGATCAATGGTATCGAAGGCCGCAGAAAGGTCAAGTAACACAAGTATAACATCATGCTGTCTATCGAGAGCGAGCATGACATCATTCAGGACTTGAAGGAGTGCCGTCTCGGTGCTATGTCCCTCTCGATAAGCAGACTGAAATTTTCCATGAAGACTATTAGAGGAAAATTATGGATGCGAACGAAAAAATCCACACTTCTCAAGGAACTTGTCCAAGAAACAAAAGTTTGAGACTGGACGATAATTGTTAAGGATATTGGGATCCAGACCTAGTTTCTTGATGAGGGGACGGATAATGGCAGCTTTGCAAAAGGCTGGGAAATCCCAAACTCAAAAGATGCATTCATGATGCATAACAGCACAGGTATTTGATTCCACAAAGTCTTGTTATATACAGTGAATACAATGAAGCGCAGATAAATATGTACATATGAACCTGTGTAATGTGGACCATTACCTACCATTAGGTCAGTCGTGCTTGCACTGCAGGTATGATAAGCACTTAGGTTTTAGGGTTCCATCTTGTGGCTATATCCTTATCGCTTCTTCACTCAGAAATACAATGGGTGATCTGGCTCTGGCAAGCAGTCTACGATTTCAAGATTGTATCAAGTAGTCAATCATATTCAATGTGATTTCGCACAATACTCATAGTTTCCATCGGACTGAGACATCACACTTTCCCCTGTGCTCCCTGGGTCTGTCCAATACTATATACGATAGCAGTCCAAACTTTGCAACAGTGTTGCATATGATCTGCGATATGTTGTAA
Source organism: Chaetoderma sp. LZ-2023a (assembly GCA_034401795.1). NCBI lineage: Eukaryota > Metazoa > Mollusca > Caudofoveata > Chaetodermatida > Chaetodermatidae > Chaetoderma > Chaetoderma sp. LZ-2023a. The sequence continues at coordinate 123,216,871 of CM067360.1, forward strand.
AGGAAAATGGCTAGACTCACATGATGCACTCTTTCTAGTCTTGTCATCCGCTTGACCACTGAGATTGAATGATCAATGGCACGCATGTTTGTGCTGGGTACGAAGATACTCTCATACAAAGCAGTGAAGGCAGTTTTCTCAGAAAGACGTCTTCCCATCGTGAGTGCTATGATCAGGGAGCATGCAATTCAGGTCCATGAACCATGTACAGGTATATTGTCACTTACTACCATTACTGCCGATGGTGTGATTTGATTGGAGGATGACTGGGTCAGTGTCACTTGACTGTAGCACATAGTTGTCCTCGTCATAATGGAAGACACTAATGGCTATAGCACACTGGCGCTCAACTTGCTTTATATGGTTTTGAGGCATAGGGATTAATGCACACCTTTGAAATCAAGACTATCCCAGAGAGATACTTTGGTGGCTTGTCTATCTGGTCATGTGCTGGATATCTGGCAACTAGGGGAGACTAGCATAAGGAATGGTCTGTTGTTGACATTGAAAACAGCATACTTTCACTTGATTAATGATTATAGCATGGAGATTGGTCAATGAACCACCACATAGTGCTTGTTATCTACCCATAGTAGGCTAGAATGTATCAAGATGACCAACTGTCCAGCCAGACCCCTCGACTAGTTCTTGAGGTCTTGCAGCTCTTAATCCTGGTATCCTTCACAGTTGTGCGAACATCGATAGTCTTTTATCATTGCTGGCTCTTTAGATGAAAAGATGGCCCATAGTGACCTCTATTCGACCAATCTTTTTTGTAGTGTAAGCCTGAGAGTGAGGAGACTCAATGTGGGCTTTCTCTGGGGGAACTTCAGTGGACGTCTCTGGTTTTGTGGAAACAGCATGTGTGTGCATCTTGCGAGGAGGCGTTAGATAATTCTCAGTAGCCAGCTCTGGTTATAAAGCTGCTAGCCCCTGTGCAAAGATAGTGGGAATGATCAGGCTTGATATCATGTGCCTTTAGATTGTCATTCAGCTTCTATCACTCGATGTTGGTCACTGGTACGCTGATTGTAGGTATATCACTGCGAAGCTTGTCTCTAGATGGGTGTCTTGTCAAGATTTTGCTATAAGCTCTGTTGTGGAAACGAAACAAAGAATGGATAGTTCTAGCGAGGTATGCACGCATTTGGCTGTTGAACACCACCCGCCCTGCTCACTTGGGACAGCGGATCAGCAAGGGATTTTTTCTACCTGATGACTGGTTTGTGATCTTTCCCTCATGGTTGGCAGCCATTTGGCGCAGCGTGTCTGATATCATCTTGCCAACTTTATTTAACCAGAACACCCATGTGACACTCTACTCGGGGTCAGTGAGGAGATATATCATGTGGCATTAGATCTGCTATTTTGTCTGAAGTTAATAACTAGCATATAGTTATTACTTTTGAGAACTACACTTTTCATATAACTATGTTATTAATTCTTCGCATATATCATTTGTCAATGTACAGATGATCTGTCTGATTAATGAAAATATATATTGTAAGTAAATTGCTTTGACTGGTCAGCCGTTTCTGTTATCATTCTTTTCCAGTGACTGCCTCAAAATAGCAGCCTACGATATGTTTAGACACCTCAAGGTAACAGTTAGCGAAAGTTGATCAACAGGGGTGAAATGATTGTTTACCAATCTATTGGTGAATTGCTGGACTCCACCCCAACGATATTCCATGGTTGTCTGCTAATAATCATTTGATCGTCGACAGTTTTCTTCCATTAACAAAGCCCATTGGTGTCAAACAAAGCAATTGTTACCGATCAAAGGTTGATCAATTAAAATCCAAATCTCAGACATCATCATTTTAAGTTCCACCTATGCTATGTTAATTGAAATCTAACTATCCTGTGTAAATTACGTCATGAAATGAGACTAGAATCTGATATTTTAGACTCATGTGATGTCTGCAATTGTGTGAGTTCACAGAGATCCGTTGTTAATCTGTCATTAGACAATTTCATAATTACCATCGTCCATTAAGTGGATTTGTGTGCGTGTCTGAAACTGTATCTAAAAGACTACTGATCCAAATTTGCTCAAATTTTAACACAACTAGAAAACAAGGACGAATTTGTCCAATACCCACATCATTAATATATTTTATCAGTCAGGTCACCGTAATGTCAAAAATAGACCTATCTATTTGGATAACAGTGTTGCTGAAAACTGTTACTGATGCGTTTTAGTTTTTGACTGCAAAATTGGCATGCGTTTTCGAGACCCCACAGACACACCTCAGCACATGTTTGGAAACGAGCGCTTCGTTAGTGTTATTAGAATCCTATTTTAAAAACAATCTTGCTGAATGCTGTTGCGTTTTAGCCTTTGGCCAGGGAATTGGCATACTGTATCTCGCGGGGGTTTGCTGGTTCAGTATGTTGCGCCACTCCGTTGCACCGCATGTACAGGATGCGTGGGAGGGCTGGGTATCTACGGTTCTTGGGGTAACGGGTCCCATATCGTGACTCCGAAAAGTACAAAGACCAGCTTCTAGAGCCGGTGGAACGATAATGTTCTGTAGCTCGCGGGGTAGTGTTGGGCCGTTCCGGTGTCTGATGTCGACTCGCCACGCCACAAGTGCACGACGAATGATGACGCTGGTTAGCTTCCGGTCTCGGGGTGATGGATCCTGTACGATGCTGCCCTATAGGTAACAAAGACCGGCTCCTAAGGCCGGTGGAGCTCAATCATTCCAGTGGGGCCGTGCGACCATCGTCGCGAACATTAAACACAACAGTCTCATCCCAAGAGTTTGTGTCACCAGTATGCCTGTCCATAGCAATTTCGTGATCTATGGACTTACAAGATTTGATTTGGTGACCTAATTAAAATAAGTCTATACAATAGTTTTAACTAAACAAACCATCAAGTATGCTAGATAAAAATAATGAGCACACGAAAATACAAGACATAGAGACAGCATGATGAACTTTTAAACTTGGGGCTCCCGGAGGTACCACACAGATTCATAGGTCCGCAGAGGTATCCCCGCAAGGGAGGCTCCCGTACACGAGACTTAACTAATTAACTTAATATAAGCTATTATACCTCTAAGCTGAAAGGAAAGAAAATTATCTTTGTGGTGACGGAAAATCATATGCCTCACGTGGGCACTGCACCTAGTGCTAGTTTGGGTGAGGGGTATTATCCTCGCGTGGACCGTCGTCACTGAATCCTTGCGAGAGGCAAGTGCCTCATGCGGGCCTCTGTCACGAGAAAATGTTGCCACTGCTTAAAGCTGGAGAAGAGTAGTGGTCGAAAGGGGCCCACTCTAATATTTAACCAAAATACTGTAAAGAAAAGACCATACCTAGTGAGATTATGACTGTACGGTTGCTTGCTGTTTTACGTGAAGACGGGACGAACGATTCCCGAAGGATTCCCAGGTCACCGTCTTATGTAATTCTCAGTATGCTGAATTAGTAGTTGCCGCTTTTATTTATACAGGCCTCCTATGCTTAACCTACTATTTAGTTTTTAGAGACAAGAATTATTTTAGGCCGCAAATGGCTGACATCTACCTAGCTTTTAGATACGGCTGTCATTGAGAACAGATGCCATAAGACATCAATACTGAAGACAGCGTGCATACATGTTACCTATTAAGATCTCTGAACTGGATAAGAATCCGGACATCTTGCTCCGTAACCACATAAAACGTCACAGGACATTGGTTACTTTTCACAAAAGCATTTTTAGGCAACTGATCTATCATTATAGTGGGGGTAAGAGAGACGAATACCCACCATAAATGTCCTTCCTGTGAGGGCCTGGCAGATCTGAATATCATGCCTAGACATTGTTATGGAATTCGGTGGGGATGCGCATCTCGCCCGCCACCAGGTCCTATGGAACTAACTTTTTAACCTGTCGTTAGGTTTAAACACAAGTTGCCCAGCTCTGCATTGCGGTGCGGGAGGATTGTTCAGCAGATTAAAGAAAATAATAATTAAGATATGTTTGCGCAGTGCTTTCCTACATTGGCAAGGGTGCTAACTACTGAGTATCCGAAGATACATGGGAAATGTGTGTAACACCACACCCTGGCCATCACCGCTCGGAAACCCCAATAGTTTGCCATGGTTGGATCAGTCCATGGTGCGGATAGGGACATCCAAACAATTAAGAAGCCATAAGGCTTAGTGGAACATGAAGAGAGACAATAACTTAGAAATATGAGGCCCTTTAGGTATTTTGACCAATATTACACAACCTTGCCGGAGTGCAGGGCTAAATTATCGCAACTACCGGAAAAGAGGCGTACACTACGTGTTTCCTAACGAAGAAATTGTCTAATCATTTGAACCTATCCTATCGAGCTGAAAAGAAAAGTTTTTTTGTCAGTAGCATGCCGGGCTAAACAGGGTTATAGCATGGACAGCGACCTCAGTGACAAAATTGTTGGTGGCGGGAGAAAGTGCTGCATATATAAATGTTGCTGTATAGTGTTTCCTACATGCACTGCAGTCCTATATTTTCTATAAATAAACAAAACGTATGAACTTATGGCCACTGGCCATATATAAACTAACCAGAACAATCAATACAGTGTGAAATGATCAGAAAAAAAATATATATAGTACAGGTTAAGGAACCTAGTACGGTGCGGTTAGCAAAAATAACTATACACAGATACAGAAATTATAACTAGCAGTCCTAAGACCGTTACGGTACCTTTTAGTCATCGGGACCGTTTATACAGATACGATATAATTATCAAATATATAATTAACGTAATAATTAAAATGTTAAGTATAGTTACTTGAATAATCGGTAACCATTCTTAAACCTGGGCTATCGTGTTGCTGAAATTGATACGTCATTCTTAGGTTGACATGAGTTGATGCATTCCCTGTAAACTAGAAAGTTCCCGCAGGCTGGTTTCCGGAAACAGGATTTCCGCAAGCAGCTCATGACGGGAATCCAGGATGGGTGGCGCGTACCCAGCTTGGCTGATATGGCCGGTACCTGTCCGGTCGATCCGAACTACACGACGCCCTCCTAGTTTGACATCCATGGCAAACGATCGCGCATTGCGGATCGACGCACGTACGTACGCTAGGCGGGAATTATAGACTTCCCATGTAGGCGCGTGGCCGGAGAGGAGTAGTGACACAATAGACGCGTATTTAAGAGACAGAGCACATAGAGGTGCCAAAGAGGAGAGGGGAGGCATACTTTTAGTTTTTAATTTTTGACCTGGAATTATTTTTCCAGGTCTTTCTTTTTTTTTTTTTTTAATATTTTGGTGTGTGCTTTCAACTTTATTTAGCTAATGATTCCTAAACAATAGCTTGCATGGGTGTTCCCTTTGGGTGCGGATAATTATTGTCTCCGCAGAGAACACCCAAGCTCCAACGTACCACAATTTAAGTTTAAGATATATAATAATCTAAAATATATGTATATCAAATATATAATTTTCACGTAACATACCCTTATGGGGTATCTAAAATATTATGATCGAATTACTTGTGCACGCCAGGTAAATAAAGGGGTACGCAAGACGTATCTTTATTAAAAATATATTTGCTGGCCGTTATAGCGGGTCCGCAACGGGCAGCTCTCGCTGACCCCATAGCCGTCCTGACATCTAAGACAGGAAGAAAAACAATAAGAAAAATAGAACATTATAATAATAACTCAAAAGTTAGTTTATCAGGCAGCCCCAGCATAGCTGAGACTGCATGACGGGATTATGCCATTATTGTACTGCAGGGTGTTGTATTCTCTTTACGTCCCACACAACATTCCTACAACACCGGAGTCCGCAGTGCTCATTCTGTGTGGGACACAGATGGGCAACTTAAGTGCGCAGCTGTGTCGGATAACCGTAGTCATCCTAGGGACGGGATTCAATTGATCTAACATATATAATAAAAAGAAAAGTATTTCAAAAATAAATTAATGATTAGTAAGTTTCCACTGATGTTCTGCTGTGTCACAAATGATCACACCTCTGCTGCAAAATTTCCCCACTGAGTCTGGGGCCCGTGACCGATGGTAGTTGGTCGCGGTGGATGAACTATTAATGCTGAGATGCATTCATTATCACTGGCACTTTCGGAAATGTCTGAAATGATGATGGCGGGAATATGAGCGTCTATACTGTCTCTCACAGTTACTGTGGGTGCTAGAATAGTTGTCCTTAAGGCAGCGGTGGTGCTAGTGGGTGTCGAGGCAGTCGATGCTGTGTCTTCATGATGGTCTTGGTGGCTGTGGTGGTTGTCGTGGCGATGGCTGTGAGTTGAATACGCTTAATCGGCCCGTGGGCTAATGATTTGTAGCATGGTAGAGCCGTTGTGTTCTTAATCAAAAATATAACAGTAAAATTGTAAGTAATTTGATGTGTGGTTTAAACAGATCTATTCAGGTGGTAGATCAAAGTTACTGATCCCGACAAGATAGCTGCGTTTTCCGAGCGGGAGGGCTGCCAAGCATTCTCCTCGATGGGTGGAACTAGCTCCGTCCTGGCCTAGACCAGACACATTAATACCATTTAATAACGGTTAAATTACCCACTCGAGTAGGCTGAGGAGGGAGAGGGCGAGTACATATCTCGTCATCGTCGTCAGCGTTAGCTGCTTGTTCACCCGCATTCTGGCTTGGTAGAAGTGGGGTTGAACTGGCACCGCGGTGCTCTGTGCTAACCATGGGAACACTAATTTCCGTAGAAATATCTGTCTGGGTACTGGTGTCACGAGAAACGCCCAGTCCGAGCTCTGGTGCTGGGTCATTACTGACAACCGGTCAGGCCATCCGAAGCACGGATACAGTAGGTCACGTCTGACGTCTTACCTACTACCACATATGGGCCTTTCCACTTGTAAACACAGTTTACTTGGCACGATTACAGATCGTCGTGAATCGTGTACCCAAACCATCCTTCCTGCTTCATAAGGATCTCCATGCACCCTCCGGTCATGCCACGTCTTCTCTCACTAACTCGTGGGCTTGTTCTATCCCTTGCTGCAAGAGTTCAACATAGAGATGGTGAATTTTTCTCTCCTGATGTCCGAGGCATTGCCAGATCCAGGGGTAAGGCTAATTGATGGCCTAACATTAACCGAGCAGGGGTATAATCCGTGCTGGAATGTATTGAAGTGCGGTAAGCCATGAGTACATTTGGGAGCCGTAGATCCCAATCTCTACAATCAAGGCGTGTTTCCTTCGTAAGCATCTCCGCGAGAGTCACTCCAGGGGTGGTATGGAGTCATCCTTGTTGAGACGATATAGAACAATTTGCAGAGCTCTGATATGGGCCGGCTCTCAAAATTACTTCCTTGATCGGAGTGCAACTCATAAGGCATACCAAAACGGCAGAACACATTGGCTCCGCTACAGTGGATGCCTCTTGGTCTGGCAAAGCAAATGCTTCTACCAACTTCGTAAAGTAGTCTTGTAATATGTGGATGTATTTATTTCCGTCATCCGTTGTATTCAAGTGTCTGAGCACGTCGATAGCCACTCGCTCCCACGGTGCACCAACAATCTTAATTTGAGATGGTGCGATATGGTGTTCCATGGCAGATGCCCGGCGTTATCATGTAGTTGTTTTAAAATAAGATCACGATAACTCTCTGGGACTACCAGACGGTTATTAATGTACAGAACGTTATTTATCAATTGACATTCTTCGAACCGTTGGTAAGAATATTTTGCGATGGTGGATAGTGGTGTTACCGATTCCTTGGGAGGACGTACCCCCTCCTGGATCCACGTGTATATATTTCGTGTCTGCACGTCTGTTGTTTGTTTGGTGGTGTGCGATTTTCTCCGGATTCCACTCTGCGCACCTCAATTCGGACAATTCCGAAAATGGCTGTGTTGACTGTGTCACTGTGGCGGCCTCTTCGTGTTCAGCCTCCGCGCCAACTCTACTGAGGGAATCGGCATTTCCATGCAATTTGCCGGGACGGTGAACAACGTTGAAGGTATGTGCCTGCAGGGATTCCTGCCATCTCGCTACTTGGCCCTCCAGATTTTTAAGGTTCCTGAGCCAGCGTGGTGAGGCATGGTCTGTACGGAGTGTAAAAGGGCGCCCGTACAGAAAGTGTTTATAATACTTGACGAAATGTACCACCGCTAGTAGTTCTTGCTTGGTGGTTGCATATTTTCTCTGTTTTATTCAGAGTACGGGACCCATAACCCAATACCTACTCCGTTCCATCTTCTGTGACCTGAGATAGAACCGCGCCAATAGCGTAAGCTGATGCGTCAGTGTCTAAGATGAAATCGAGGTTTGGATTAGGACGAGCAAGAATCGGGGCAGTCGGCAAGAGTTCCTTCAGTGCCCTGAAGGAGCGTTCACACTCACTCATCCACTCAAATGGTCGATCTTTTTCGGTGATCTTATAGAGGGGTGAAGCAATCTTGCTGAAATGTCGGATATAATGGCGATAGTACTGGCATAAACCAAGAAAATTACGCGTCTCTGTGACTGAAGAGGGCGTTGGCCACTCCGCTACTGCCTTAGTTTTTGACGGCTGGGTAGCCACTCCATCACCGGATATGACGTGTCCCAGGAACTGAACGCTCTGTCTAAAGCGTTTGGGTTTGAGTTTCAAATTGGCCGTGCGGAATCGGGAAAGCACGGTGTCCAAATTATTTAAGGTTTGCTCAAACGTTGGTCCGAAGACTATTACGTCATCAATGTAACAGAGACAGATTTCCCATTGCAGGGCGGTTAATACCTGCTCAATGAGTCGTTCAAAAGTTCCTGGAGCGTTGCACAATCCGTAGGGCATCTTGCATCTTAATACCGGTCCGCAACATGTCGTTCACTTGTTGATGTGCTTCCGCTTCTTTATGAATGGGAAGACGTCGTACTGGTTGACGTACGGGGCGATTATTGCCTGTGTCAATGGAGTTCGTACGAGATGAGTTTCTCCGAGATCCATGTCTCCAGAGGAAAAACTATCACGATATTTGTACAGTAATTTCCGAATTTCATGTTTCTGTGATTGCTGTAATCCAACTGTGGCACATAGATATAAATCATGTAAGTGTTCGGGTAAATCATCAGTCATATGCTGTGGTGTGTCAGTAGGTGTAGGTGATTCCAATGAGATTATGCCCACTAAATGGTCGCAGCATACTCCTGTCTCCAGAGTGATGGGGTCTGTGGTACCATTGAACACTCTAAAAGGTATATATTCCTTATTAGTAGTGTCTACTAGCATGCGGGGACTTGTGCATTGAGAGGTGATCATGTAATCAGGGTGGGGTTCCAGCATGGCGATGTGTGTGTTGCTTCCTAACTGTGATGCAGTGGCCCATAAGATTTGTTCTTGTCCCGACTCAACTGTGGCTGTACTTGATAATATTACAGTACACGTGTCATATAATGACGATGCCGGTCCAAGAGGTATTCGTCGGCCGTGTATGTCGAGTTCCTGTTATTTGCAATGCATGATGGCTTCGCTGGCACTGAGGAGATCAGAGCCAAGGACGGCATCATTATGAATTGAGGCAATGACAACTCGCTGTATGAATTGTATCTCCTCTATTTGGATGACTAAATTGAATACACCGGCTACGGGCACATCAGCTCCCATAGCCGTCTGTAGGTAAATGTTTGTAGGTTTAAGGGGAGGCTTTTTATGAGGTGGGATGCTCTCATATAAGCACTTGTTGAATACCGTATTTGAAGCGCCAGTGTCAATGGTGGCACTGGTGGAAACACCGCTAAACAGACAGGCACATTTGTGTATCACTTTGCGGTGTACCTGTGGAAGAGTTTCCAATGATGCCGTCTGCGACAATGGTGTCGGAGCGGAATCATTTTGTATGTAATCAGACTGTTTCTGAATTGCTTCTTTTAATGTGGTGAATGGCTGAGTGAGGAAGGGGCCAGTCCGTCGTCACCGCTGCTGTGAGGGCTGCGGTGAAGGCGGAGCTGGGGGTAGCAATGATGATGGAGATGTTGCTGTTTCAGGGTATGCGGTATTAGTGTAGACAGCGGTGCATACGGGATGATGGATAACCTCCACCTGCATGAGCCATTTCTTGCAATGCTTCATTGGATGTTTTTGCGACGTGTGTCGGGACGTGTTTCTCGCCATCTACGTCGGCGTTTGCGAATCCATGAGGCGGAGTGAACCGTTTCTCCCGAGTCACTGCTATCTGTGGATGCGGGAGATGATGTTGTGTGGGGCGGTGTTTTGCATACCACCAAGAGACATCAAGAATTCAGTGTCTTGGTGGCGGGACGTGGTGCTTGCAAAAACGTTGTTTCAGCGGAGGTGCTACAACCTACCACTGCCGTTTTACAAAGGAAAGAAGGCTTGTTATGTACGGAGATAGAGGGGGATGGCGATGCTGCGGATGTGGGAGGCATCATAGGCATCGACATATGTGAAGCCGTGCGTTTTGGTGTAGGTGTAAAAGCTGAATTTGGCTGGTAATAGTGGGCCACTGAACACTGTTGTACGAAGGCCGCATTTGAGCCGGGATGCGAATATGGGCACCGAGGTGGCTCTACCTTCGGTGCCCTTAAGAGTTTGATGGCTTCTCCAGTTGCGATGTGCTCCGGTCGGGGCAGGAATTGTAGAAGGAGGTCGGTTAGGACACCGCTCCCTCTAATGGCCTGGCTGACCGCATCCAAAACAGGTGTTTGTGGTGTTCGTTGTCCTCCAGTGAGTGGTGGCTAGGTTCGTGCTGAGTGTGGTCACTAAATTGGTTAATGCAGAGATCTGGTTGTTGATCTCGTTTATACATTCCTTCATGTTGCCATTGGTGTTATTGTTGCGCTGGTTCCCGCGCCCGAGGGCCCCATTGTAGCTTCCTCTACGGGCACGCCCCCTTCCTCCAGGTACATTCGTTTGTGGTGATGTTGGTGCGGTCGGTGTTGATGATCTGTGGGGAGCATTAGTGGGCGTGGCGATAGCTGCACCCTCTACCTCGTTGATAGGGTGAAATTGGCGTCTGCTGCTCTTTTCTCACTCCAGAAGGTTTTCTATTCGGACCACGGTTGCCGTTAATTGGGCCAAACTCCCATGGTCGCCAAGAAATAGTTTTTCTTTCAGGGCAGGTTCACCGCTTAACGCATCGATGAAGGTGTCTAGATGCAGATGTATCACGCCTTCTATGTTGGTGCTAGGATATGCGTGGGTGACTAGCCTTCTAATTCGACTAGCTAACTCCGGAAGAATTTCTCCCAGACGTCGTCAGAGATTTTTTAGTTGCAGATGACTCGTTTCCCCGAGAGCTGTGTCGCCAAATCGCTCAGTTAACGCTCGTTCCAATTGGGTGTAGGTGGGTGTGTAGTCAGTCCCGTGATCCGCAAGAACTTGAAGGGCTTTTCCGGAAAGCTTTGCAGCGAGATATTCACCCATTTGCTGATCATTCCAGTGGTTAGTTCGACTTATTATCTCGAACTGTACTTTATTGCATTTTGGCCGGGGATACTGCGATGCTTGTGGTGTCAACTTTATCGGACATGAAGTATTTCACTACGTTATGGCCGAGTCCTAAGATGGGACAGAGTTACTTTAGAGCATGCATGACCATGATGGGAGCTGTCGTACTTGAATCAAACCATTATGGATTTTCCTCATGGTAGCAAAATCCTACTTGATACTGACGACAGACTGCGGGCATCGTGCTCTCTTAAGAATATTGACTGTTATTACATGTGATTGAAGTGTCTTTGTTTAGCTGATTACGTACGACACTTTCGGGGGGGGGGGGGAGGTCCCCCCCCATAGCGTGTACTGTAAATGGCTGCAATGTTGTTCCTCCTTTCCATATGAATGGTTTTCCGCGTAGAAAGTGGAGTAACAAATTCCTTATATATTTATTATAAATATATGTCTATGTTTAATAAGTACATGTTTCGTGTTTGCGCGTCTGTTGCTTGTTCGTGAGCGACTGTCTCCGGATTCCATTCTGTGCACCACAATTCGTGGAACACGGGAGATGGCTGTGTTGTATGTGGCACGATGGTGGCCACTTCTTGTTCATCCTCAAGCCCGATTCTGCTCAAGACATCAGCATTTCCAAGCAGTTTGCCGGGTCTATGAACAACATTGAGTTCAAAGGCCTGCAGGGATTCCTGCCACCTCGCTACCTGATCCTCCAGATTTTGGAGGTTTCTGAGCCAGTGTAGTGGGGCGTGATCGGTACATATGGTAAAGGGGCGCCCGTACAGAAAGTGTTTGTAATATTTGACAAAATACACCGCAGCCAATAATTCCCTCTTAGTAGTCGCGTAATGCTTCTCTGTCTTGTTCAGAGCACGCACACCATAACCCAGTACCTGCTCTGTTCCATCTTCTGTGACCTGAGATAGAACTGCACCTATTGCATAAGCAGATGCATCAGTGTCTAAGATGAAATCGAGGTTAGTTATAGTATGAGCAAGAATTGATGCGTTTGTCAAATGTTCTTTCAGCGTCCTGAAGGAATCTTCCCACTCACTCGTCCACTCGAATGGTTGATATGTAATCTCGCTGAAGTGATGGATGTAACGACGGTAGTACTGGCAAAGACCAAGGAAACTCTGCGTGTCCGTGACTGTGGTGGAGGTCTGCCACTTCGCTACTCCTTTTGTTTTGGAAGGTTGAGTAGCCACTCCATCGCTGGATATGACATGTTCCAGGAACTCGATGCTCTGTCTGAAAAGATGCCACTTCTTGGGTTTGAGCTTGAGGTTAGTGGTATGGAATCGCATTAAAACCCTGTCCAAGTTGGAAAGAGTCTGCTCAAACGAAGAGCCAAAGACGATTACGTCGTCGATGTAACAGAGACCGATCTCCCAGTGCAGGGTGGTCAATACCTGCTCAATCAGACGCTCAAATGTTCCAGGAGCGTTGCACAAGCTGTAGGGCATCTTGTGGAACTAGAAAAGACCGCCTCGCCAGACAAACGCGGTCTTCTCCCTGTCAGCCTCACCCATGCCCACCTGCCAGTACCCACTAGGTAAGTCAAGGGTACAAAACCAAGGAATCTAAGACCTGATCTATCCGGGGTAACGGATACGCGTCCTTGACGGTGAGATCATTAAGGCGGTGGTAGTCTATACAAAACCTCAAAGATCTGTCCTTTTTGCCTGCTAGTACTATGGGACTGGCCCAGTGGGATGCTGAAGGCTCTAATGCCTGGCCGCAACATGTCATTCACTTGTTGATGTGCTTCCATTTCCTTGTGAATGGGAAGACGTCGTATGGGTTGTCGAACTGGTCTGTTAATTTGGGTGTCGATGGAGTGTCGCACGGGATGCATTTCCCCCAGATCCATGTCTCCAGCCAAGAAACTTTCGCGGATAAGGGCTACCTGTGTGAGCCACTTTTTGCAATGCATCATTGGATGTTTGGTAGATGCGCAAAAGAAGCAGTGACGGCGATGTGGCTTGCCGTTCTTAGGATGAGGCTCTCTCTTGCGGACCCATGATGCCGAATGCTGACTGCAGTCAGTCCATGTCACTGTTACTGCTGCTGGATGCAGTGGATGATGCTGTCAGGACGTGTGAGTTGCATACCACCAAGGGGCACCGGGTGGTAAGTGCTTTGGCAGCGGGTCATGGTGCTTGTATAAATGTTGTTTCAGTGGAGGTGCTACAACCATCCACTTCCGTTTTACATAGGAAAGAAGGTTTGTGAGAGACGGAGGTTGCGGGGTCACAACCTCTCACAGAGGGAGATGACAGTGCCTTGGATGCAGTGTGCATCGTTGGTACTGACATATTTGAAGCCGGGTGTGTATGATTGCATAATGTCGTAGAAGTGGGATTTGTTGTGTTTCCCACCTGACATTGTTTTCCGGAGGGCGTAGTTGAGCCGGGTTGTGAGAGTGGGCACAGAAGTGACTCTGTAATGGGTGTCCATTCTAGTTTGATGGAGGCTCAAGTTGTGGTGTACGTCAGTCAGCGGTGGGAGTTGTAGATGGAGGACGATGTGGAGATCGCTCCTTCCAATGACCCGGCTGACCACATCCAAAACAGGTGTTTGGTGGCTGTGTAGGTGTTACCATACTTGTTGCTGGTTGTGTTGTCGATTGTGTGGCGACTGTGGTGCTAAGCGTGGTGACTAAGTTGGTGAGTGCGGGGATCTGTTTCGTTATCTCTTCTAACATATCGTGCATGTTCTGTCGATTGTTATTGTTGTGTTGGTTCCCGTGTGCTGGGGCATTGTTGTGCCCCCCCCCCCCTCGATGGGACTGGCCATGCCTTCTTCCTCTAGGCACGTGATTTTGACTGGTGGGGTGTTCTGCTTGTGTGGTGCTCGGGTTGGTTGCTGATGCGGATGCAGATGCAGACGTGTTGTCGGCGACGATTAGGAGGTTTGCATCGTTCACTTCATTAATTGGATGCAATTGGCAGCGATTTGCTTTCTCCCGCTCCAAGAAATTCTCGATCCATGTCGCAGTCGCCGTTAATGACTGAAGGCTACCATGTTCTATGAGAAATAATTTTTCTTTGAGGGCTGGTTCTCCACTCAACGCGTCGATGAAGGCGGCACCGTGCACAGAGTGGTGAGCATGCATGATTAGGGCGGCACCGTGTACAGAGGGGTGAGCATGCATGATTAGGGCGGCACCTTATGCAGAGGAGTGTACATGCATGGTTAGGGCGGCACCTTGTACAGAGGAGTGATCATGCATGATTAGGGCGGCACCTTTGCAGAGGCGTGAGCATGCATGTTTCGGGCCGCACCTTGTAATGAGGGTGATCATGCATGGTTAGGGCGGCACCTTGTGCCGAGGGGTGTCACCCTTTCCGTTAATGTAAATATGAGGTTATTTAAGTTATGGTTAACTCTATGACTGGATAGGACATTTAAGATAGTTGGTATTGTGATCGTATGAGAATTATTTGATAATGCTGTTTTAACGGAGAAATAAGAAGCTGTACTATTTAGCTTGTGACAAAAAATCCTCCCTATCCAACTGAGGAGTAAGGTGGGTACTAGTGTAAAAACTGGGTTCCTTTGGATAGGACATGACGCAGTTGATCCCATCCTGTATGATGTACGTACTGTTGGGATGTAAAGCAGTTTCGAGCATCACTCACGCATGTGACACGTAACACGGCTGGAGCACTAAATCAATACCATGGCTCACATACACCTAACCGGAAGCGCCCAATACATAAAAAACAAACAACAAACAGACAATCGTTTTGTTCACGTGCTTAGCAGACATCATTCGTCTCTATTCTAAGATTTGTTCACATTATGCTTCGACGCAGGACGTCCATCCCTATCTATAACGTGGATTCACCCCACCCCACCCCGTCCCTCCCTCCAACACCCCACCCCAGAGAGTGTGGGTCGCTGGGATTTTTCTTAGATATACAAGACTGGAGAGAGTATTTTGGGTACAAGTTCAAGTTTAAAAGTACAATTGGGGAAGGGTTTAGGATTGCGGCTGCTCCGGAAAAGTATGGGGTCCGGGGTTCTTCTACCGAGAGAATTGTGAAAATTGGACTTTCTGACCTATTTCAGATAGTATTTCTAAAAAATTGGCAAAATACTATTTGTGCGTGCTCGTGGGGTGGGGTGGAGGGAGGAGGGGTGGGATGATTTGGATGTAAACTGCATCGCCTACCCATACTGTGGACGCCATTGCGTCGACTTAGTTCTACGTCGGTTATTTCAGGTCCTAGACTGGTCGGGTCACATCATATGTGAACTTGCTAGAATATACCTAAACTAACCTAAGTAAAAAGATCCTGGATCAAGAATCTAAATTTAATCCTATTTGGATTTGATGAACATCAGCGTCTATTGAGGTCACGCCCCCGAAAACATATTGTGTCTCCGTATATCATTGTTCGCCAACCAAGTTGTAATAGATTCGCACATATATCGGAGGCTTTGCATGGAGAATGATACTTTATCAAAATATATCTGGCGAAGTCTGAGCAATCAACGGGTAACAAATTGGGACATTGATCTGTCCCACCACCCCGAGATCGGTCTGACGATGTTCGTCTAATCATTACGGTCAGTTGGTTCAACGGTTATCAGGCAAACACAACCAGATTCACGCGACAATATCATGACTAGAGTGAATTCTGGGACACAGAAATCACGTTGTCACGTATGAATCTCAGGCCATTGGAAATTTCAGCTACCAAATTTATATATACTGCTTTTAAATTCCTAAAACTAATAAACCAATATACGTACCCTTACATCTGCAAAAGAGTCGTTTAAAGGTGAGCGCGTCGCATGGTATAGTCACAATCCAGAGAGCTTAGTTAAATGGACGTTTCCAGTTTATCCATTCATCATATGACGTCATAAGCAACTACGCGACGTGTAGGATGACGTCATAAGCATTGACATCATGAATGACGTAGACAAATACGTCACGGACGTTTAATTGAAGACGGACTAAGTGTTGTTGTACGAATTGTTTGTTTTTACTATTTAATAACTATGCTGTTTAATATTCTGAAACAAATTCGACTGGGCGCTGTTGCTGTCATAGACACCAACAGCACCCAGTCTAATTAGTTTTAAAATGTTCAGCAGCTTTATAGCTGCATAGTTATCTGGAAATTGATAGTCATGGAATTCAGGGATCGATCGATCCCAACACAGGTAAAATGTGGCTGGAGCTTAGCTCAAGATGGACGGGGCATAGCTAAAACTGGAAATGTCCATTACGTCTCGGGGCATCTGAGTTTAGGCAAATTTGGCGGAGGACCACGAATCCCTTCGATGTCTTAGTGACAGGGAATGGTCTATCCCTGACTGACGACCCAAATCTCACTCTTAAAACCTACCTACTTTTTGGAGCTAGTTTATCGTGTTGTATGATCACGTGTCTTAAAGTTCGCCAATCATTTGGCTCCAAGAGACATAGTATATTGCCAGTTGCATGCGTTAAGATACTACCTATTGTGATTATGGAATTTTGTCTATACCCTTGACGAACTTCTCCCAATAGCTGCTAGCAAACTAAAAATTGAGAGTCTGTTTATGAATGAATCCAAAACAGAGTTCGCCCATATATACCTATCTACAAAGCATGAAACTAAAGAAAATGACGATCCACTTCGTGGCAGCGAACCATGGAGGAAAAGTACAATCCTGTGCTCACTGCTTTGCAGTACTGCTGACATTGCTGCACGCTGTATCATTGGGAACATAGCTTTCCAGTCCTTCTAGAAGCTATGGAATCGTAGATCAAAGATGCCCTTGATTAAAAGGCTACGTTTATACAACGCAACCTGCGTATCCTTGATGATGTGTAACTGTAGCAGCTGGGCAGCTCCAAAGGCAGCTCTAGACACACTCGTTGCCCACCACCGCAAACACCTACGCACCATCACTGGACACCGATGGCCAGACAGCATAATTTCCGACGATGCACTATACAAGATGTGTAATACGTCGCCGCTGTCTGTAAAAGTCGCCAGGCAAAGATGGTCCATGTTTTGCCATGTGCTAAGGATGCCAGGAGAGGCACCAGCGAGGTGGAGAGACTAGGAATTTGCCCTACACGGAGCAAGCAAATACAACTGCAGGAGAGGACGCCATTGCATAAATCTGCTAAACGTGCTACGAGGTGACCTTAAGAAAGCAGGAACCGGTACACTCAAGTCAAGAATGGACCTGAGAAAGCTAAGGATTTCGGCTGAGGACAAGACACAGTGGGCAAAAGCGAAGACGGACTGATTGCAGATGTAGGATGTTTCTACTACTACAGCCGCAGATTGCAGTAATCATACACAGTGATTAACCCTTCACCCCTTGCAGACCAGAATTATGCAAGGAATACTCTGTTGAATAATTTGATACCAATTTGACTGGGAGAGTTTCTGCCTATGCCAGCAACTTGTTCCAGTCAAACTAGTTTCACAATCGCCAACATCTTTCCCGCATAGGTGTTTTGGAGACACTGAAGTTTCAAGTGTTAACCTTTAACCCTCGAATTACTTTTTAAAAATGTCAATGTTCTCATAGAAAATGTCTATTTGTAGACCAAGAGAAGACTATTTTTGAAAATTTACCACTGGACTGACTGGCTCGTTTATCGAGCCATTCATTTCAGTGATAAGTCTTCAAAAATAAGCCATCTCGGCTGATATGAGCGTTAAAGTGTTACGGGCTAAATGTATGTATTCCATAAGGCAGTCAGTCATTTACGATCTGCCTCGCCAGGTCTATGGAAATGGAAGATGTGTAACGGGTCTTGCGCCGCGAGCTGGCAGCTGTATCCTACTAATCGGATGGAACAGTGATCTTGTTTGCTGATTTTCCGCTTATCAATACCAGTCAATTATCCAGTAAATCCCGAGCGCACTTTGTCAATCTTGACACTTGACACGTATTTTGTCAGTTGGTCAATTAGCTCTGATTCTTTGTTATGAAAACAAGTCTTGCTGCTCAGCTGATGCGAGCAGTCAGTCTGCAATAGGAAGGCAAGAAATCGACTTTTCACTGTAGAACTATATGCTAACAAAAGCACTATATGCTAACAAAAGCGCAATTTAATTATGTGCGTAGTTATCTGAACTGATCAGTCGTTCGTTCGTCCTTCCGTCCGGCTGTTCCTTCGTTCGTTCATATTGCATTCATTATTACTATAGCTTATATATATTATATTATGTGCGTGCGTGCGTGCGTGCGTGCGTGCGTGCGTGCGTGCGTGCGTGCGTGCGTGCGTGCGTGCGTGAGTGCGTGCGTACGTGCGTGCGTGTGTGTGTGTTCGCGCGCGTGCGCGCGTGCGCGCGCGTGTTTGTGTTTGTTTGCGTGCGAGCGAGCGCGCGCGTGCGAGAGTATTCTCAATGATGGCACAACTTTGCAGTTTTCGTGTCCGGACCTAGTATTTTTTACTAGTGAATTTCAGTAAGAATTTTATCCACTAAAATGTAGAGTGGGTGCATGTTACCTTGGGAATTAATTGTTTAGAGTGTATTTGGAAACCATCTCTGAGTTTCAGGAGGGCAAAGGCGAATATTTGCAACACTTTGGAATGTCCGAAATCAAAGTGATCACTTTCATTGTCTTATATTTTACATTCCAAAATATCTATAACCATACTTTGATTCAGAATCAGTAACGGTAAAATATGCATGGAAAAAGAATCCCGCCTAATAAAGAAGAATATATACAGGTGTGCTGGCAAATTGACTCCACTCCGTAACCATCAACGTACTGTCTTCCACTACTGAAGTAAACTATGATTAAGAGATTTTGCTCCTGCATGCTAAAGGATAATTTGTTTAACCGCCATGTGCAATGCAATGTGGTAGGCTTGCGCGATTATTGCGTTGAGTGATGGCGATCGATTATTTTTAAATAATCGTGATTACTCGATTAATCAGCTTGGGTACAAATTACCAAGACATAACAACAAACGAATATCAATAAGGAAAGCTGCAATGGTGTTGATAATAGTTATTTGCAGGGCAAGAGAAGACTATTTTTGAAAATGTATGACTGGAATGGCTGGCTCGAGAAGCGACTCCCATTGCAGTGTTCAAGAACCACCTGGGTTTACTAACATTTAAAGTGGGTGCAGTATTCATGGGAGTTTCAGCTCTGTTATCAAAGATTCAACTCCATTTACTAAGAATCTTAACTATGATACCATTTCCCCGGTCTTTGACAACATAGTGATATTTTATTATCCATTAACATTATTGTTACTGTCATTAAATCAGAGCCACCCCCACCCACCCCCCATCCCAATTCCAGCAAATCTGGATGATAGACTCACAACTACTCAAGATATATCGTTAAAGGTGTTAATAAATTAATCACAGCCGGTTTTGGCTTAGCCGCACGGTCAACGCACGCGACTAATCAAGGTGTATATGATATGATGACATTTGATCACTATTTGTCTCAGTCCGGCCCGCCAAATGAACCGGTACGTACTATAAAAGAAATATGATTGCGCAAAATTACGGATGATGAGGAAGAGGTAGTGTTTTAAATCTGAGGATATGAATGTAGATCATCACATTTATCCCGGATTAAAACAGCTATGGTTAACATTCACATCAAACAGTTGTGTGTGGGTTCGAGATTGACATGGGGTGAGTGATTAAAATCTTCTGAACCATATCTAATGCACCTGGCGAATTCCATAAACTCATATCTATACCTCGTGTATTGGAAATTATAATCTTCGCAGCGTTTCGGAAAAATACTGCGACGAGAAAAACCAGCAGAAATATTAAACGAACGGATTCAGTTTATACTATTGAATTGTACATGTCAAGGTTGTGATCGCCCAGACTCATATCAACATATCAAAACATGATTGGATGCGAAAAGATTGGAAAATCGAAGTGTGAGGCGGGGGGGGGGGGTATCACGTAATTTGTGTAGGACTTAACAAACAGAAAAATCTAGGAAAATGTTACTGCCATAAACATTAACACTTTCACCCATACGGTTCATAGTATTAAAGTCGATGAAATATTCTGCGAAATATTTTGAAACTAATTTGACTGTAAAACCTGTCTCTCAGAAAAATTCTTTTCAAAATCTTCAACAGTTTTTACGTATGACTATCTATAGATTATGTAACGATATTTTATAAGTGAATGTTAAGCACATACAAATTAATCTGTTAAGACTCGAGTACACGCGTGCATTCACAGCGACGTTGTGAGCGTAAGTCCGTATATTTGTGCATCATAGATACAGATGTACACATGCAACATCGCAATCTATATAGTTCTAGCCATAAAGCCAGCTGCTGAGTTCCTTTGGCATGGACGAAATCTATTCGGTTTCTTAATTGGTGTCTATTTTGAAAATGTCCTTGCTGTAAGCTGCCTATGATAGAAACAGCTTTCAGCAATAAAATTAAAGAAATTCACACTGGTGTTCTTAAAATAAAATCTGGGTATATATACATGTATTTGCATATTGTCCTCTGCGTGTCAATCACAAACACGCGCCGGTGATTAAATGATTAACACAAAACACAATGTCCATTTACTTACACAATGCCAATTTATTAATAACCCGAGCAGTCTTGTGTTTATTGTTCAGATTTGATGGAGTCGGTCGGTCGATGTCAAATTCGATAACTATAACTAATTTCATTTTTCAAGGATCTTCGCTAGGGGGTGGCCACTGGTCCGAATTTACTAATTTTTAGATCTTTATAATCGCAGATGAATGTTACATTTGCAAAGTAAATGGCGTTACTTGCGGCTATGTGTCGTTATTTATATATTCTTTTTCAGAGTTGCGTAAAGTTCTCTAAAACGGCAAAAATCGCATATTTCGCTAGAAGGGTGATCGTGGTCAGCAGGGGATTTTTCCGGAGTGCGTAGGCATAATTTAAACATTTCCACATGGTCCACCTCATAATTGGAGCTTACATTTGCACAGCAAATTTCATTACTGGCGCCCATCTAGTTTGAAGTTGGAAAACACGCTTACAATGACCGCTGGCTCGCTAGGAGGTGGCCGTGGTCAGCTGGGCATTACTCATAACTCCCTGCGCATATTAAGAATTCGTTTAGGGATTCATATTTATGCGTCATTGCCTCATTTTCACAGTAAATTTGATGACAATCGGCCCAGTGGTTATGGAGATATTCTGTTTCAAACTTCTTTTACTACCGTTTTCCCGATCTGGCTCGCATTTTATACCCAACCGTCTAATTGTTAAGATAATTAACTCAAAAGAGACATGGACACCAATAAATTCCAGTCTTTGCTGAATTTAAAATGTGGTTTAATGCAATGATTAACCAGGAAAATGATTCGGGGAAAACGGTGTTGAAGGAATTTCAATAACACCGAAGGTTAAGATCCTTGCCTATTAAATAATTTGGAATAATTTAGCGATGCTTACTTATTCAAGTATCCTACGTGCTTAATTTAGAATATAATATTGGCGCAATAATACTATAAATCAGCCCACCACAAATAGAAATGATCACCACCTGGTCATATATTCAGGCCTGCTCATCTGGGGCCGAGTGCACCATAAAGGCGCTAGGTGGTCGGTCGTAAAACCTGTTACGTACAGCCACCTGAAGGACCGCATTCTAACTTATCCACGCATTTAGAATCTGAAGCACTAAATAATAAAAATAGTTCTTAGTAGAAGAAAATACAAGAAATCATGCCAGAGAATATTTAGAAAATGAGTTGACTCTAAGCTGCTGTTGCCTATGACAACAGCAGACAACTGTCAATTAAAAATAATATTTTGAAACTGATTTGACTGGGAGCTGCTGCTGCTTATGGCAGCAACAGATCCCGTCAAATTAGTTTCAGAATATCCAACAGATAATGCGCGTGGTTGTTTTAAATTTTAGAGCATGACACTTCTGGTTTCATATGATCAATTCAAGTGGCTTTCTATTAGTTATGGTTTTCGTGTTTAAACATCGGATAAGGTGGTCGCATAGAACAAGTTTTATGACTGACCAAGAATCACCTTTATGGCGGCCTAGGCACCTAGGCCGCTGGATGGGCCGTTCAAGAGACCGTGTCTGTAGTCAGATGTAGTGCTTAGCAAATTCACGAAAACACGGTGTTACCAAGGAAATATAGATAGATATTGCCTATTAATATGGCAACATATTCCTGAAATCGTTAAAAATCTATTTCAAGTATCGTATTCTGTGATTTGGTTAAAGACATCATTGAAAGCGTTCAATTGGTATCCACTGCTTCAATTTGCGCGACGATTCGAGAATCTGATACGGGAGTTTCTAAGCCCTCTTAATCAGGGACAGACAAGAAGGGTGGATTTACACTGATTTTCAATCGACATTAGCGCTGAACGCGTTCGTATTTACGTTTGTTAGCATTAACGGGGTTTACTCTGAACGCGACTCCGTATAGACACGTGAGGTTAATGGACATCTTGGTGAATATTTCGAAAACAATTTGTCTGGATTGTGTTGTTTAAAGCCATCCTCTCAAAATGATTTCAAAATGTTCACCAGTAGTTTACAGCTCGAATGTAGTAAAGTTCATGAATTATAAAGAATAAATTCGGCGAATAGTCCGTGCCTGATCCGAGTGTTTGCTTCAGAAGATAAGGCCGTTATGTCACTAGGAAACTTAACCAGTCGCAAATCAGAATGTCAATCCGTGCCATCCAGCAGACTGGATACCCCGACTCATTAAGAGATTATCGCGCTAAACGCTAACATAAACCCCGTTTCCATTAGGCATTAATCAGCTATATTTACTTTGCTATTACCCACGCATTTCTCAATATAAATCATCCATGTTTAATGTATAAAAAATTAAGCGTCGATTACCGTGATCATAGAGGAGGCAACAGATGGGCGTGTAATAGTCGCATTTCGCTCAATTGGTTTGTTTGTCTCTCACAATTTACAACATTCTTCACTTCTGTCTGCGAGTACCATAACAACCAGGGATAATAATTATTATTAATCACCTCTCACCAATGGACGTTTCCCGCTCATCCATCCATTATATGACGTCATAATCAAATACCTGACGTGTGTGATGGCGTCATAATCAATGACGTCATGAAAGATGTGGATAAGAACGACACGAACGATTAATTGATGACTGACTAAGCGTTGTTGTGGGAATTGTATGTCTTTACTGTTAACAAACATGCTGTTGAATATTTTGAAACTAATTTGACTGGGCGCTCGTGTTGCCATAGGCAGCAACAGCACCCTTGAAACTAATTTGACTTGACGCAGTTGCTGCCATAGGCGGCAACAACACCCAGCCAAATTAGTTTCAAAATATTCAACGGCTAACATGTATAGTTTTATGGAATTTGAGATTCAGAGAGTACAGAGATCGATATATCCCAAGACAGATAAAGCGTGGGTGGAGCTTAGCTAGAGATGGGCGGGGCATAGCTAAACCTGGATTCCTCAATTGATATCGTTATAAAACGAAGATGAAGATAGACAGCGCTGCTGCTGCCGATGATCATGTTGATGATGATGATGATGATGATGATGATGATGATGATGATGATGATGAGTGACTGTTCTGCAGCTAAAGAAGTGAAGAATTTCGTTTAGCTGCAGTCAGTGTCGAGTCCACTGCGTCTTTGGCTCTTTTAGATTCCTTCTTGTCTTTAGTGGTCCTACATCGCGACCTTTGTGGTCTGGCCACAAAACACATAGCGCGTTGATGTTGTGGCGTCCTTTGTGTGCCTGATACCTGTTGGCACATGCCACTGCAAATTCCTGTTCTTTCTAAGCATGAGTGTCTTCTGGCATTTGAGGAACATGGCCGAACATAGACAATCGCTGTTTCGCTACTCTCACAGGAGCTCTGTGTTACACAATTTGCTACATTCGATATTAGACTATGACCAGCGATGATTTGTAGTATTATAGAAACACGTGTAATATCATATAGTTGCATTTTGACTTTTATGGGGAATTTTAGAACCACGAAGTCACAACTTCCAAATGAAATGGAAAGCGACAATATCCCGTTATACAGTGAGCTTCAATGTCGATAGAGTTGCAGAGAAGGTAATCTTAAGATTCTGCACTTCCTCCACTTCTCATGATCGTGTTGTAATCTTTAAGGCGTTTGTTTGCTAGTTCCCAATGCTAGGGTCTAGACTCACGATTTCTCATGATCAGTGCCCCGATAGGCGTACCGTCATCATTCATTTCTGTGGTGTCGGGTAGGTTGACGTGTGTGAACCCTCCTTTGGCTTCATTCATGAAAGGTTTTGCAGCTTTGAGCTGTTCTACAGCTAGTGGAAGCAGCGTATCAAGAGGACCTTTTCCCCTCGTAGATAAATCCTTTTCTTCATATAATGCTAGACTATCTTTGATAACCATTCTTTTAATAACTAATTTTAGAGCTTAGCGATACATTTAGACAAACTTAGTGCACTACACTCGAGACTTCTCTCTACCTGGCTACGGGAACCTTCTGAGATGTTATGAAACTTGACTTCCCTTAAAGCGTTGAAGACGGACGGACGTAAAGCACTTAATTGATTATAACGTCAACCTACTTGTGACGTTGTTGTATATGACATCATAAGATTGACTGAGAGACGGATTCTTCCATTAAACCGTTATTTATATTACCCAATCCCCGTCACAGGTCTATATCAAACGCATGGATTGTCCAGCATGATAAACCCGACATACCATATATGAACCAGCCTCCTTTGTCCACTACAGTGGAAGCCTGTAACGTATCCTACGCTAATATAAACTCTATAATAAAATATGAATTATGTTTTTTGTATTACATGTGAGTTCTTATATCCGTGAGTTATTGGCTGTTGGAGTTGTGTAGTGGCATTGAACAATGATAACCAATTGACTTATGAAACCCATGCTGTTGACCAACCGGCATGCCAATAATCAATTGGATATTGGTCCGTGTGTGATTGACCAACAGCGCGGCGATAACTAATTGCTTAGTGACTCTGAGTCGACATAGGCATCCGCAGGATGTTTTCAAGAGGGAAGGGGCGGTGCAAAAGAGAGGGGGTCATGGGGTTACCCCGTGAACAGTGTGAAGTCTAGATGCTTTCAAAGGTCATCTCATGTATTTCCAGATGTAAATATGGATCTTCTCCTGCCTGTGACATTTTGGTGTGATTTTTCTGCTGCAAAAATGGAAGATTACCTCGAATTGTTCTTATAACTAGCAAGTTTGGAGCAACAGAATAATGTTTGGAACCGACCCAGCAGGCACATGACGTTGTTTCAACGTTGAATCCACATTGAAATCACGTTATGACGCGATTTCAATGTGGATTCAACGTTGAAACAACGTCATGTGCCTGCTGAGGATTATAATTTGTAGGCCTATAAGCGTAAGACAAGGCCTATATTCACATAACATCTTTATATCAATACGTTGAATTCAACCATGTCTTATTTCAACACTGAGGATATTCAAGAACAAAAATGATCGCCGGACATAGGGCTGGGGTCAACCCTGAAAAACCTTTTGAAATTTGAATGCGCTCAGAGGATCTTTATTTTGGAAGTAAATGTGAAATTATTCTACTTAACCATTTTCTACCAGGCTATACAGATAAGCTGTTGAATATTTTGAAAGTAATTAGACTGGGGCCTGTTGCTGTCTATGGCAACAACTTCAAGTCAGATTAATTTTTTAAACCGGATGTTTGTTAAATTGTAAATTCATCAAAACATTCAATTTATAAAGTTTCGTGACGGACATTTCGATTTTCTTGACAGATCTGCGCCATTATGATTTGCGAACTTATCACAGTCGTGAGCTAGCGATAGCATTGCTATGGAGTAATATTTTGGGCTCGGTTTATCATTGCTTTAGTATAATTGTATAGCTGCATATAATCAGCCTGATCACGTCACATATTGGATGGAACATTGCACATATTGGATGGCACACTGCACATATTGGATGGAACACTACACTCGTATTTTAAACCACGTTTCAACAAATCGTTGCAATATTGTTCAATGCAATGCGTATATGCAGCTTACATTATTATGCATTTTAATGTTAATAATATAAGTAAACCTTCTGAAAATAACCGCATGAATTTCAGTCTACAATTTTGATGTTCAACTAAATCGTTGTATTATTTAAATGGATTTGATTTCTGAGTCGCATGGCATTCAAAGAAATGGTCAAAACCGATCTTTATGTACAAAATACTATATATGTGTGTCTCAGTTCACACAAAGATCTTACATATCGCGACTGACTTGTCGGCCTATATTCGTCTAATTCGAGACTTTTTAATAGCGATACTTGCTGACAAGCAACAAGTCACTCGCCAATTGGATAAAGCTAATTTATTATGTTAGAAAATTGCATTAAATTTGGCAGTAAGTTTATGACTTTATTGCTTACAAAACCAGTAGAATTAACCGCGAGCTCTTTTAGCCAATAATTAGTAAACTCACGGCGGCCTGGCCAGTGCGGTTACCCATTGGCTTAGCACATTTCCTTCAGTAATGTGGATATCGTAGGCCTACAGTTAAATCTCTCCTAATAATTTTGAAAGAAATTGGCTGAAAGGCGGTGTTCCTTTTAACAGCACCAACTTTCAGTACCATATTTTATATTTAAATTACAAATGTGCTTAATAATTATCTAACATTAGGCCACATGTAACTCTGGGAAATCAGAACGATAATGGATAATTTTATTATCGGTTATACGCAGCATACAATAACAGTTGCTATTACGATGATAAGGACCCAGAATTTTGTGTCCTTCCGTTAAGATATAAGAGGCCTAATATTCTCTAATCCCAGTTTGGCATTCACACCGTAAAGTCTACAAAATTACGTGAATAACCTCATTAGCCACTCTAAGCGGTCAATAGTCGGCTAAATGACTTAACTCAATGAAAATCCACACGAGTCCCCAACTGCCAATGAAAGCTAATGCGACAATCGGATCACGGTGACAAAATGGCGCATTGTACTAATGTAAATAATCGCTTTTCTAACGTAAACCTTCAATTAACCCTTTCTTGAATACAAATCGTCTGAGGGCGAGCCACTTAAGTTCATTAAGTTGACATTTTACTTCCTATTATAGTGGATAACTCTTGACCCTGCCCACAATTCTCACCAAATTTGATTGCTAGAGGTTTCTCTTTAGGCGACATCTGTTACGCCTTTTCCCACTCCCCTCCCTGCCAGGTTGCGCGATTCGGATCGCTAAAACATGCCTTAGTATTTCTTTACTATCACGAAATAATCAATTCGTAGCAGCGCTTGATTCCATATCTATGTAGGGGCTTTTTATACAGACTGAATCGGACTTTACACTGATAACGATACTCGATGGGAGATAATTTTAACCTTTTAAACATCACGGACAAGAAGCAACAAATACTTCATGATTTAAGGAATATTTTGTTGAATGTATACGAAACTAAATTAACTGAGACCTGTTCCGCCTATGGCAGCAACAGGCTCCAATGGAATTAGTTTCAAATGATTCGACATCTGCCATGTGTACTTCTATGGAAATCTGTACAATGAAATTTCATGGCTTAACTCTTTGACCTTCGAATTTGTTCGAGAAAATTTCAAATTTCTAATGGAAAATGTTAATTTGCAGACCAAGAGAAGACTATTTTGAGAATTTACCACTGGAATAATTGGCTCGGTTATCGAGCCAATCATTCCAGTGGTAAATATTTTCAAAAATAGGCTTCTGTTAGTCTGCAAATCATGGGATATTTCTTAAGCGTTAAGGCCACAGCAGAAGGCGTTTTTGTCTGACATGAGAGTTAAAGCGTTAAAGCATAGACAATGAGCAGACGACATTATACCATTCTGAGTGGTCCACTGCTTTACAAGATGACATGTGTAGGTTACTCGCTGTTTTGTCACGATTGCACATATCCTTAACTTATCTAACATCGAATCTAGTATCGTTTTGTCAGGTCTCAAAGTTGTCAGCCAGTAATTATGTATTATGTGGATACAGATACATGCTCAGTTTATACTTTGACAGCCTCACGGCCTCATTTCCGTAGTATTCAATGAGAGAAAGGCTGACGATTCGCAGGCCTATATGTGATTAATTACAATAGAGTGGTTTAGTCTGGGGGCCAGGAGAGACACTTTCCCATGTACCCCTCAGGATCGACCGCCATCGATATATTTTTTTTATCTTTCGCTGATAAATAAAGATCTATCTGCACATGCTGCCCGACAGAAAAACGGTCATGAATTTAATCATGTTTTCGAGGCTTAAACCAAAACCGCATTGACCATGGATGTCAAAATCGGCTGTTTTTAAGAATGGTGAAAACGAATATGTGGAAAACCGTCATTTTAAAGACATTACCACTCAAGATGCTGATTGTCGTGCCCTCTTACCATTCCATATATGTTTTATGCAAATCAGTTGTGTAATTATGTCACCAGAGGCCAAAAGGTCACCAATTTTGACGCTGCTTAAAGTATACATTACTGTGACTGGCAGCGCACTTATAACCAAATACCTTGGTGCTAACAGCTTCAAGGCTGAGTAATCGACACATCCTGTTAAATCTAAAGGCACGATGTTCATTTATTTCACTTGTATCTTGTTATCAATGACAACTGACAGAATCTAGATTTTCTAAAATAGCCGACAATGTTATTATGGGGGAGCTAAAAACTAAATGACGTTCGCCCGTTCTCCCGCAATAGAGTCATCGCACTCGTCATCATAGCGTGTTCTATATATAACGTGTTGCATTCTATCTATCTAACTTTGCGTCTACGAATATTAATATAAACAGCTATAGGATTTGTCTCAAGAACGCAGGTAGTGTACAATGCTTAGAAGCTGTGAAAGGTCCACCAAAAGGTACGTATTGGGGTATAGGTTCCATTGATAACGTTCCAACTGTTGACTATTTACTGTAGGAGGAGCCATTCGATGGGCAAATCTGCATAGCAACAGGCGCAAATGTGTTCAGAGAATATGAAAAGTTATTAAGCACTCTGTTAGAGGAAATGACTTTATTTCGCACCGCTACATTGTCGGTTATACTATCTCCTAGACGACAACAGATCCCAGAAAATCTAGTTTTAAAATTGTCAAAAGAATGTTTATTAAATTGAAAATTCATAGAAAAATACAATTTGTAACACTGTGCCTAATTATTCATCTGTTAGCGTGGTGTTGTTGTCAGGTAGGACAATGGACCTTTTCAGTTTTAGCTATGCCCCGCCCATCTCTAGCTAAGCTCCACCCACACCTTGCTCGTGTTGGGATCGATCGATCCGTGAAGGCTCCGACTTATCACTGTCCACAAAACTATACAGATAAGCTTTTGAATATTTGAAACTAATTTGACTGGATGTTGTTGCTGCCTATTGGCAGCAACAACGCCCAGTCAAAATTAGTTTCAAAATATTCAACTGCATCTTTATTAAATAGTAAAGACGTACAACTTGACGGCCTGTTAATCGTTTAAGACGAACTAAATCGAATCATTCATGATGTATGACGTCAGCCTACACGTCACGCAGTTGATTATGACGTCATATGATAATGACTGACGGAATGGATTCATGAATTAATGTGAAATTGATTCGCCATATCCTTGATTGTAAAAATGCCTGTCTAATGGATGAATCCACTGAATCTCAGAATCCCAATTTCATGGTAACTATAGGCCTACAGCTAACCTGTATCAAAATAGTCAACAAAATATTTGTTAAATAGTAAAGACATGCAATTCGTATAACTGACGGATTAAGTCAGTGCCTCCAATAGGTTAATGATGGAGTAACTCTGTTAGTTATGTCAGCCTACATGTGGCTTAATTGATTATGACGCCATATATTTGAGTGGCAGATCGGATTCATCCATTGAAATGACACATTAAGTATCATAATATCGCATACTGGCAATACAATTCATACACCGTGTCTGTCTAATTCGGTCATGTTAACTGATGGTTAATACAGATTTCAATTTGCCTCAGATGTTCCTAAATCAAAGTGGCTATTATTTCTCGTTCACAGCAGACATGAATTTAGCAGTATGTAAATGCGTTGCATAGGACCATATCATCTAATTCCAGTCTCTCCAATGCAACTCTTCCATTCCCAGCTAAGCATTCAATTGCAAAGAAGTCATTACTTTCCATGTTTAAAAACACCAAGAGAGAGAGAGAGAGAGAGAGAGAGAGAGAGAGAGAGTACAGTATTCCCGGAGAGTACAGATGCTCGCCCTACCGTTTTTAAAGTTCAAGTTTACTTTATTACACTCAGGTCCTTCGAGATCCAGCGGGGAGGCGGGGTCGACGTCCAATTTGCGATTAAATCGGCTTTCCCGTTTATACCTCATGCTTGGTTAATCACAGTGGACCCAAACTTGTGCACATACTTCATGATAAGGAGAGGGGAATGACGCAATGGCCGTTGGACCAAAAGGTCAAAGATCAATATAATTGTGATATTGGTAAACGACTGTTTTTCAGGATTAACAGTTTGCGCTTGGCTCAACTTATTAGTTCACATCTCATGTTTGGTTAATCATACTCGACCTAGAGTTAAACATATGTTTCCTTATAATGGGAGCGCACACAATGTCCTTCTGGGTCAAAAGTGCAAAGGTCATTGTTTATATCTCATTTTAGCTTAATCATACTGAAGCCAAACATGGGCACACGCTTCTTTATAACGAGTGGAAATAACACATGACCCATTGGAGTCAAAATGTCAAATCTCACTCTCACTGTGTCCTTGCTAATACCTAATTTTGATCAAATTAACATTTTGCGATTAGCTCAACTTAGCAGTCTATATCTCATGTTTGGTTAAGCATACAGGGCCCACACTCGGATACACACCTATCCTATAATGAGATGGCATGCCATATTCACCTTGGCATCAAAAGGTCAAGGTCGGTGTGATAATGGCAAAGCTCATGAGTTTTCTCGACTGTAACAGTCTGCCTTTGCACCAACTTAGCAGTTCATAGCTCACGTTGTGTTAATCATGCTGCATCCAAAGTTGGGCATTTACTAATGAAAGGGGATGAGACAATTACTTTGGAGTCAAACGGTCCCTAGGTCATGGCCACTGATAAGTGTATTGATAAGCCTTCTATATTTCTGTTATGTTTGAAGTCGACCTTCATAGTTCATTGCAAAGTCGTAAAGTCGAGCTGCATGTTTACATTGCACACATATTTCTGGTTTGATTTTCCGATTTTTCGAATTTTCTGGACTGATTATGACCAGAGGTGCCGAATCATAGTGTATGATAACAAATATTTTTGTGCTAAGGTTTTGACCAAACTTGTTCCAGTAGATTCTGAGATAGCCATAGATCCGGAATTTGATCCGATTCTTGTATATTTTTTAATCCGGATTACGGCCAATATCTGGATGCTATAATCTAAAAAATACATGTTAGGAAGTAATGATGTATACTTCCATCACACATGGCTCAGGATACCGTTCCAATAAAGATGACATTAATATAGGCGTATAATTATCTCTCTTTATATCTACTTAATGGGCCTTTCCATGTTATCCACCAATCTATGCCGTCATAACCAACTGCGTGACGTTGATCTATGACGTCATGAATACGTAATTAAGTTCGTGACCAACACATAATTCACCTTTCCAGAGTATCAATCTATCAATCTGACGTCATATGATGTCATAATCAACGATGACGTCATACTCATTACGTCATAAATGATTCTGTATGGCCCGGCCCGTCTTTAACTCTTAATAGTCCGACACGGTGTACGAATTGTACTATTTAATAAATATGATGTTGAATATTTTGAAACTAATTTGACTATGGCAGCAACAGCGCTCAGTCAAATTAGTTCCAAATATTCAAGCACTTGCATATATGGTTTTCTGGAAACTGATAGTTCAGAGATCGATTGATCCCAGAAAAAGCGAGATGTAGGTGGAGCTTAGATAGAGGTGGGCGGGGCATAGCTAAACATGGAAAGGTCCATTGGCGATGGACTAAAGCGTTGTTGTGCGAAGTGTATGTCTTTAGTATTTAATAACCATTCTGATGATTATTTTGAAACTAATTTGACTGAGCGCCGTTGGTTGCTGCATATGGAGCAACAGCACACAGTCAAATTAGTTTCAAAATATTCAACAGCTTACCCGTATATTTTTCTGGAAATTGATAGTCAGGGCGTTCGGGGATCGATCGATTCCAACACGGGCGAAGCGTGGGTGCAGCTTAACTTGGGATGGACGGTAAATCGGTAAGCTCCATTACCAAACATCTACATTAGCTGAAAGGCATGTATGTCAACATAGAGACCACGTGTCGGCTACCTATATTGAACACATTCTGCTTGACTATGACATCATTTATCGCGGTCTGCAAGAACCTCGGAATCGTCACGCATGCTAAACATTTTATGGATGCATATAGACCAAGCGAGTTCATGCTAAACTAGGACTCGTAAATAAGTTAGAAGAAACCAGAAACATGTTAGTTACTACAATTTTGAACGTGATGCAAGAAATTATCTGCTGAATATTTTGAACATATTTGGATTGAACAACATTAGGAAGCAATCTCTTCAATCTAGTTATGCTCAAACTATTCCACAGTACGTTTTATTTTGTTCTGGAAACATTTAAGTTATTTTAGCTTAGCTATGGGACATCTACATTAATGTCACCATCCGGGTGCATCGCCTCAATGATGGTCTAAGCTAGTGTCGGTAGCTAATGCCAAAGTCCTGTTTCAAATTGTTCAACAAAATTACATCTTACATCATAAAGAATTTGCAATTTTTAATATGTCATGATTAACTAATTAAGCGATTGTTAAATAAAAACTGTTGTTTGTCAGCTTTGTCAACAACAAATGATGACGCCATAAACACACAATGGATTTATCCGGTTTTAGCTATGCCCCGCCCATCTCTAGCTAAGCTCTACCCACACTTTTCCCGCGGTGGGACCGATCGATTCATGAACTCCATGACTATCATTTCCCAGAAAACTATACAGGTAAGTTGTTGAATATTTAACAGCATGTTTAATAAATAGTAAAAACATACAATTCGTACAACAACTCTTAGTCCGTCATCACTTAAGCCCTCGGGACGAACTTATCTACGTCATTCATCTACGTCATTCATGACGTTATTGATTATGATGTCATCCTACACGTCACGTAGTTGATTATGGCGTCATATGATTGGTGGACAAACTGGAAAGGTCTTATGATGACGTAATAAATGTAAAATACTTCACCCCCGGGTCCATTACAGACCTAACAATCGGAGTTGTGGCTACATTTAAGATGGGAAATCACAGGCCATAATCTTCTTCTTCTTTTCGATCGCTGGTATCACACTTGGAGAGCCGTTCTCAAGATGACAGGCCATAATGACATTAGATATATGCGTTGTCTTTAAGAAGTTTGTTTCGACTTACAACATTAATATAAATAAGCAAATACAATTTGCTTGAATTTTATTGAATCGATTTTTTTCTTAAAGGGTAGCACACAGATTATGAGTTTTAAAGCGTGTCACGGGTATACATTTGGCATATTATGCAAGATAATGGACGTGTATGCTATGTGGTGTCTGCACGTCGCCTTTAGTGGATGATTGAATGCGTCAGCGCAGCGCACACTTATAAACTTCTACCGGTGTAATGGACGGTTCCAGTTTTAGCCATGCCCAGCCCATCACTAGCTAAGTTCCACCAACACCTCGCTCGTGTTGGGATCGATCGATCCCTGAACAATCAATTTCCAGAAAACTGTACAAGTAAGCTGTTGAATATTTTGAAACTAATTTGACTGGGTGTGGTTGCTGCCTATGACAGCGCTCAGTCAAATTAGTTTCAAAATAGTCAACAGAATGTTTATTAAATGGTAAAGACATACAATTCGTACAGCGTGTCAAACTATTAAGCGTTTAAGACGGACTAAATCTAGTCATTCATGCTGACATTAATTATGACGTCATCCTACACGTCACGTGTGAGCGACATCGGCAACGTGGATAAGCTACCGTGGATATCCTTCCGCGTACCAACACGGTGAAAGTCAAGCCAAATCTTCCCGTGAAGGTTACACAATTCACCTTTCCAGAGTACCCACCCATCACATGACGTCATATGACGTCAAAATGAACTGCGTGATGTGTAAAATGACATCATAATGAATGACGTCATGAATGACGTCGATAAGTACGTCACGAGCGCATATTTGAAGACGGTCTATGCGTTGTTGTACAAATTGTATGCTTTTACTATTTAATAAATATTCCGTTGACTATTTTGAAACTAATTTGACTGGGCGCTGTTGCTGCTATAGGCAGCTATAGAAGACTATTTTGAAATTTTAGCACTGGAATTACCGGCTCGATAACTGAGCCAGTCATTCAAGTGGTCAATTTTCAAAAATAGTCTTCTCTTCGTCTGCAAATGGACATTTTCTATGAGAAAATTGAATTTAATAAAAAAAATGTAAGTGTTAAAGAGCTAACCAAAGTTTCCTATCATAAGTGCGAGAACTGTCAAAGATCACTAACGAAGACATGGAGATAAGACATTTGAATCAAATTATCATTATAAAAATTCCGAGAAAATTGGCCTGTCAAAAATTCACCAATAAACTAAATTCAGATCGTATTACAGATTTCCTTTGTCCAGTTTAAACGGGCGATAATTTTGCCAGTTGTGATGGCTGGTGTTATTAAGGCGCATACGTGATGCCAAGTCTGATGCTATTGCGAGCTAATCGCTCATTCTGTTAATACGTATATGTCCAATTAGAAATTGTGATAATTATGAATGGTAGAAATAACAATAATCGCCAATTACAGACAATCTAGCGAGCTGAACACTCGTTGTGCGCGAATGAAGAGTGAATTGCAATATATGAGCGATAAATTACCCTCATTATTGATACTATCCCGTTTCATTCTGAATTCATAGATTTCAAGAGATTTAATTCTAAAATATTTTATAAAATAATTTTACCAAGAGTTGGTTCTGCAAATAGCAGCAACAAATTTCAGTTAATGTGTCTATTTTAATATAATTAACAGGTATATTTATATATCATATGGAACTCTAACATAGAATAAAATTTATTGCACAAATTGACAAACTTTCCTTGGAAAGCGTGTGTACAGAATTCGTGTTCAATTCCTCGCCAAAATTGTCTAAACAAAGATGTCAGCCTCGACGATCCAAGTCTGTTATTTAGGCTAATTTCAAATTAAATCCGATTTAAAGAAAAGCCAAGTGCGCTTGAATTGGCTTAGGGCGTTACAGTATTATCGTCAACACTCGTGTCACGGCGTCATTATGAAGCGCTATTGCTAAGGGCGGGCAAATTGTGCGGCTTAGTTAACGATCTTTAATTCTCAGACCAACCCGTGATCTCTGTCCTGCAATATCATTGGCGGAGAGCTGTTCTTTAGTGATATACCCACCAATGAACTATCGTGTCTCTTTGAGCGACGTTTTTACGGAAACAGTCGTGTCGTTTCTAATAATCGTCCATCAAAACATCGTTAATTGCGTTTATTGACGCATTATCAACTCGGAGTTAACTGTCAAAACTGAAAATTCACGCGCACCAGACAACCAATTGGAGGCACCATCTTACCAGTACATTTAGGTTATGCGCAGAATAACCTAATCAGCTAACTCAATTCTACTCGGAATTCAACAGGCGAACATCGCAGATATTTGAAATAGGCATACGCGTTAAAAGTTTACCTGGAAAATAAAATGGAAAGTGACCAAAACAGCAATAAAGCAAAACCGACGCTATCATTCGCTATTGACAGGATTCTTGGAAGAAAAAGTAATGCCGATGCTGGACGTACCCCGTCACCAGGTTAGATAATAATAATAATAATAATAATAATAATAATAATAATAATAATAATAATAATAATAATAATAATAAAAATAATAAACTGAATTCAAATCACAAATGTACTTTGTAACTGTAAGTATGATAATAACATCCATAATTAGGGCCTGCGTGAAGAAGTAAGTTGTAAGTTGGCGTATATTTTAATATATAATAATAAATCTAATATATTATTATCATATTATCATAATCAATAATGATTATAGTGAGCTAACTTGCATGGAATCTCAATATGGCAAATGGATGATAGAGACAGAGTAGCAGTGCGAATATGCCTAGTTGAGTCTAAAGGGGATTCTAAACATATTATTATTATTATTATTATTATTATTATTATTATTATTATTATTATTATTATTATTATTATTATTATTATTATTATTTTCAGACCATGTCTGCATCAGCTTAGGCGCACCATGCATTGACCACAGCCAATTCATCGGTGACCACCGGATTTTGCCCCCGGCTATAGCCACACACTCTCCAACCTCGGATACATATATATCCCATGTGCAGTCTTCAAACGCCAGTCACGCAACTACCACCACCTCACGCTACAATAAGCACGACGACCACAGTAATCGCATACGTCAGGACTCAAATAAACATCACGATAATTACTCAAATGTTGGTGGGTCATCGCCTGAGAAAGATGACGGTGATGATGACTTTGACGATAGGCCACGGAAGATAAGACGGAGTCGTACCACATTCACCACATACCAGCTTCATCAGCTGGAGCGAGCCTTTGAGAAGACGCAGTACCCGGATGTATTCACCAGAGAGGAGCTCGCAATGAAGTTGGACCTGAGCGAAGCGAGAATACAGGTGGGTCACTGCTACATGTCTAGTCCGATGTACTGCATAGGGAGGGTGGGGAGGGGTGGTGGGTGAATTAAAGACGCACGTTCACACCAGAATGTTTGAAAATAAAACTGTTAAAATAGCATAGGCTCTACTTTTAAAGGCTTACCTTATGTTCCTTGGTGCAATGAAACTAAATCAATCATAGCATATGATGATTTCATTCTGTATAAATTAATACGATATTTTATGCTGTGAAATTGAATTAGAGACACGTATTCCTAATTGAAAGTTATGGCTAAAAATAAATATTCATTTATACACAAATCACATCATCAGACAATACAGTTCATAAATAAGGTTTACATGTTTCCAAAACACAACCCCCCACCCACCCCCGGAAACATGTGTCTTGTTAGTACACTTTCGAACATGAGGTGCCGTTAGGAATGGTCTGTTAAAATATTTTGAACATAATTGGATTGGAAGACATTGCTGCCTAAGGCAGAAATGTCTTCCAATCCAAATATGCTCAAAATATTCAACATTACTTTTTATTTTATCTGGGAGACATTTAAAGGTATTTCGGAGTTGGACTGTATGTTAAGATTTATTTCGCTTCATTACAACGAGGTACACAGTCTAAGCCTCTAGAGTAAACAATGTTAACAATTTTTAATTATTCTGCTGTGAATATGCCCCCCCCCCCCCTAATTGATAGTTTACCCACCACTGTATGCCAAGCATTACTTGCTCACTTAGCCACCGATTTGGTGATTCTACAAAAAATAAAATAACAATTACATTTTTTGCGCATTTAACAGTTGCTTAATATTACAAACGTACTAATATTTCAGCTACCATTTTTGGTGCAACTCGTGTATTGTTTGCGGAGTAGGGTGGGTAGGGTGGGATTTGTTATGACCGGCTCTAAAAGTGAGTTCAGTGGGTAGTTGTGTGCAAACGTGGCGGTTTCGCGATGCGACAATCATAAATTTATAGGTTACGCCTCCTGTAATTGAAATTAATTAAAACCATTCGACAATACTTAAGTAACTGACGAACATAATTGTAAAGTATGTTTACATGCTAGCAAATTATAATTGGTACGGCGGCATGTGCCCCACCCACTCTCGTTTAGGTGTCATATCTGAATATTATGGGCGTGACTCCAACTAGTCAACATATCTATAATTAGGCCCCTTTCTGGAATAATATTTGGTAATTTATTGTTCTTCATTAAGTGATATATGTTAGATAGATTTGTCTATGCATGTATATATAGGAGTTGATGTATTCCACACACATAAAGTCAGATGACGTATGTATGTTATCATCGCGTATTGAATGATTTAAAAAAATAACATTCTGATTTTAAGACCCACATTCACAGGCCAATATGACGAAACGAAAAAAAATCTAAACATATGAGGAGTTCATTTTATATAAATTATTATACAGTTTTTTGTTGTTAGGTTGAATTAGGGATAACCCTCTAAAAATCCATTAAAGATGCATATTCAATCAAAAATGTTTTGAAATTAGAATTGTAAAAAATGTATACTTTTAGAAGCTTAAATTGTGTACCTAAATGTAATGAAACAAGATAAATCTTATCATATGATAGTTTCATTCTGTGTAGATAAATATAATTTATTTTATCTGTGAGGTTAAATTAATGACTCGTGTCTCTAATTCAATTTCACAACTTAAAAAAAATATCGTAATTTGTAGGCCTACATAAGCCAATCATCATATGTTACCTCCAGGCACACACTTCAAGCCTAAAAGTATATAATTTTAACAATTTAGTTTTGACGCATTTTACTTTGAATATGCACCTTTAATAGATTTTTTAGTTGCTTTGAAATATTTTATTAGGTTATCATGACCTTTGATTATTTGATGCCAGAATCAATATGGTTCTCCTGTAGGTAGAGTCTGAGTTATCACCTGTCCGACATCCCAGCACAATTTCCTTAATAGGATCGCCATGAACTTGACCTTTGAATTTATCACCTCAAACTGAATATGCTTTTTGGAACCACCGAGGGAATACCACACCACACCCACCCACCCGACTAATGTTCGCTCCGATCACTTCAGAAGAACTTGAACTACTGTCCGAAAACAGATCATAATTCCTGTAATTGGCTTGCTTTGTGCTCTTAACCCCAAAATCAACACCCTTCTTCAGATAATTTAGGACAATGATCAACCAAAGGTTGGTGATGTAGAAGTTGAGCCAATGTTAGAAAATGGTACGCAATTTCAGAAATTCGGACACCATTACCGTGAACTATTATTGAAAGCACGTTGAATAAGACTGGATTGTCCCCCACATATTAATGTTCTTACTCATGACACCGATAGCCTTCTGTTTGCCAGCACTTCATAGATGTACACTACTTATCACGCATTTGTGATACGGTTGTGCAATCCAACTTTTACAGCAACATTTTGAATCCCAAGTCAAAAGGCTGATGGATGAATCCAGTTTTAGCTACGCCCCGCCAATCTCTAGCTAAGCTCCACCCACGCTTTGTCCGTGTTGGGATCGATCCAACACTGCACTCTCTCAATCTCAATTTCTAGAAAACTGGTAAGCTGATAAATATTTTTAAAGTAATTTTACTGGGTGCTGTTGCTGCCTATGGCAGCAACAGTGCCCGGTCAAATTAATTTCAAATATTCAGCAGCATATTTATTAGATAGTAAAGGCATACAATTCGTGCAACAGCGCTTAGTCCGTCATCAATCATGCGTTGATGGCGAACTTATTGATTGATTATGACGTCAGCCTACACGTCACGTAGTTGATTATGACGTCATACGATTGATAGATAAACTGGTTTCCTCGATTCAGAAACTCGAATTAAACATGCCAGCAAAGTCTAGTAAGATCATTTAGTAAAACTTGAGGTTCCACCCTCCGGAAATGCAAAACTATTTGAGTAATTACTGCACTATGCCATTGACCTTTAACCGTTTGACGTCCAAATCGATTCATTTCTTCGGATCTTCGAGAGAAACCTCCAACCAAAGTCTGGTGAAAAGCTCTTCGGTAGAACGTGGTCTGTTGGCTGGAATCGCAACACAACGCCCTTAATTGGGTCATAACATGATTCATGACACTATGATCATTACATTGATCTCTGATATTTTACACCAACATGAACGAACATATTTGTTCCGCAAGGGTAACCTCCAACGCAAGCTCTATGAAGATCTAGTTAGGAGAACTGGCCGGACAGACAAACTAACCAAAACAATACACACGAAAACATCAAATGATTGTGAATCCACGCCACATCCAGCTGCCCCCCCGCCCTGATAGATTTAGTTGGGAGGTAAAGTGGCGTAATAATAGCATATGTTGCAAAGGAAACAATTTATATAAAATGTATTAAAGGTGCATATTCACACCAGGGGTCAGTGTCGCACAGGACACTTAAGTACACTAGGCTACTTAAGTACGGCGTAAATATCAAATGAAGCATTCTGATTGGTCTGTTTTCTGGTTTACGACAGGGCGTAATTTACGCACCTTTGTGAAACTGGCCCCAAAATGCCTGCAAATAAAAATTTTAAAACAGTATAAGCGGCCCATACACGATCAATATAATTGACAATAATATTGTCAATTATGAAAATTTGCAATATTATTGATCGTCAGTGTCTAATATTGAGGTCAAATTTTGACTTGCGCGATATTCTGACGGAATCACTACTCGGTAGATATTTATTGATGATTACGCAGTTTTATTGTGTCGTTGGTGGTACACATTGAGAATATTGATCAATATTTCACTCTGAAGTCAATTTTCATAATTGACAATATTATTGTCAATTATATTGATCGTGTATAGGCCGCTAAAGCGGCCCATACACGATCAATATAATTGACAATAATATTGGTACAATATTATTGAAAATAAACTGTGTTGGCCACCAACGGCGCAATAATATTGTTCAATATTATAGTCATTATTATCGTGTGCCTAGATGTAATAAAACGAAATAAATCTTGACATATGAGGAGTTCAATACGTATGAATTAATATGCTTTTAAGCTGTGAATTTGCATTAGGTACTCGTGTCTAATTAAATTTCACAACTGAAAACATATATTAATTGATATGGAATGAAATCATCAAATGTTAAGGTTTATTTCGTTTCCTAACATCTAGGCACATAATTTAAGCCTCTAAAAGTATACAATTTTAGCAATTTAATTTTTCAGCATCCTGGTGTGAATATGCACCTTTAAATACAAGAACGTGGAAGTACAGAATCCACATAAATGTTTTCATTGTTCTCCCGTTGGATTTCTTACTCAATTTCAGTTTATTTACACCCAGATCACAAAGTGACATATGGGGAGCAATGATTTTACATGATTTACACGTTATATAGACATTGTGATTAATATCATCTAGGTCATAATTGATCAATTGCATGTTTGTCATTTATATTAGCACTATTATCACATTCATCCGCATTGACGTTGGCACTAATTAACCCTTTTATGACGAAGCCGGTCGTAATCGACCTCTGCAGTGGTATCGGGGAGTGTCCATTTGTTGGTCAGGAGAAGACGATCCCCAAACAGGGTCAGGAGAAGACGATCCCCAAAAATTCAAATCCTAAATGACTGGCTCCATGTCCGAGCCAGACATTCCAGTGGTAGACTTCTCAACAATAGGTCTCGCCGGTGTGTGAACGGACACTCGACGTGCACAGATTTTGCTTCTTGACAACACCTTTAGACATTAAAGGCTAATGATTATATTTAACATGCCACGTCGTCGTCGTCGTCGTCGTCGTCGTCGTCGTTGTCGTCTTGATTTGTGTTCTCATGCATTTGGGTACTTATTTGTACGCGTGATATGGTGTCGGTACTATGTATAGGGTTCGTCAACGTTGGAACTGTTTATTAATTATGCCAACCATGTGGCATAGTTTTATTAGCAGATTTCTGTTCTTGGTTGAGAATAATTAAAAAAAATTAAAGAAGTTTGGTCTATTACAGTAATATATAGGTGGGATTTATAGTCGTTTATCTTTAAAAATTCGCAAATAAATATGTAATGAAATTCGTCCCCCATTTCGTTATGATTGCAAAGATAACAAATTCTTTCTTCTCTGGCGATTCTTTCCCATCGTTCCTTTTCTATCGGAAGTTGATGATTACTTGTCATAAACTTTGTAAATACAATTCTGTTGCGATCGTTTAGCTTTATAAGATAGTATTCCCGTTTCCAATTTGGCTTAAAACAGTTATATATTTTCCCCTTCCAGGAGTCGCTCATTTGTGTTTGTCATGTTTCGATATATTGGTCTTCAAGGCTTTTCGTTATTCTTATTTTTATTTCATTAAAGTTATTTATTACTTGATTTGTCCAGAGGTAACTGTGTCCTGTTGTGTCTAGTGTTGTCTTTATGGAGTTTAACCACTTGTACTGCGTGCCGTTGTTTCAATGATCTAATAGAATATAGGTATATAACCTGAATGCAAGTTTTGTTTGTTTTCCTGAAATGAGCTTAAGCCAATATGTTATCATGCGTTTTCTTATAACTATTTGGATTGGAATTTCTCCGAGCTCGCCATATATCATATACTTTGGTGTACTCTTTTTAACCTTTAGAACATATCGTGGAAAGTCTAGATTTGCTTTCTCTAGTAAACTGCAATTTTCTATTCCTATGACTTCAGCCCCATATAGTAGAATCGGCTCGATCATTTGATGGTACAATTTAACGTAGCAGTCAATTTGGTAAGTCCAATTCTCTGGCGCGACAATGCAGTGCGAACGTGGCTTTGCAAGCTTGTTCTGATATGTTCTTTTCAGTTAGGAGGAGACGACTATTATAAGAAAAGTGTATCCCGAGATATTTGTAGCTATCCACTATTTCTAGCTCTTTCGTCTTTAAATAGAACTTTAAATTGCTAGTATCTTTTTGTGCTGCCAAAAACCACGACTTTTGTTTTGCCTATATTAATCTTAAGTTGCCATATATCGCAGTATTCGTCAACAACGTTTAGGTTTTAATGTGGATCATGTGTGTTGTTTGCTAACATAGCCGTGTCATCAGCATACAGCAGGACTAATAAAGTGAGTAAGATGTTTAAATCTTCTTCCTCATTTCGCAGCTCAATTTGCTTACATTGTCGGTTCTGAAGGATGTGTTCTAGATCATTAAGATAAATTGCGAATAATATAGGTGAAAGATCTCTCCCTGTCTGACTCCTCTTATACAGGTAAATGGTTGTGATTGCGCATTATTGAATTTAGCTGCCGACTTTATGTTATTGTACATGCTTTTAATAACATTAAAGATTTTACCTGTGATGTTATGTTGCCTGGGTTTGAACCAGAGACCATCGCGCCATACCGAGTCGAAAACCCTTTCAAAGTCTACAAAGCAGCAAAATAGTATTTTTTTCATTCTTTTGAATATTTCTATCATGGTATATAGCATAAAAATGTGATCAGTAGTGGAATAGCCGCTTCTTTTCGTATAATTTGTTGGCGCTTTCAAGGACTTTGTTTATTCGGCTAGTAAGAATGGACGTTCCCCTAAACAGCTGAGTAATGTAATTGGCCGGTAGTTCTTTGGTTCGCTCGGGTTACCTTTTCGTTTGTATATTCGGTAGGCTTGAGCAATTATTGCTTTCAGTAATCACGATCGATTTGTTAACAATAATCGCAATTACTCGATTAATCAGCTTGAGTACAAATTACAAAGTTATAACAGCAAAAAAGGATATCAATAACGAAAGCTGCAATGATGTTGAGAAAGGTCGATTTGCAGGCCAAGAGAAGACTA
This sequence comes from Chaetoderma sp. LZ-2023a, assembly GCA_034401795.1. Taxonomy (NCBI): domain Eukaryota; kingdom Metazoa; phylum Mollusca; class Caudofoveata; order Chaetodermatida; family Chaetodermatidae; genus Chaetoderma; species Chaetoderma sp. LZ-2023a. Next base: position 123,260,805 of record CM067360.1, read on the forward strand.
TTTTTGAAAATGTGTCACTGGAATGCCTGGCTTCTCTTGGCCTGCATATGGACATGCATTCGCTGAGCAAACTGTACATTTCCGTGACCTATCGCAATAAAGAATAATTAAAAGGCAGGTTTTGAAATATTTTATGCTGTGGAAGTATTCACGATTATTCGATTATTTAATTTTTAATCATATAAATTCACGATTTAAAAAATAATCGCGATTTTCGATTTAATCGCATAATCGCGCAAGCCTAATATTGGGATAATGATACTTTCTGTCCAGGCGTCTGGAATTACTGCGGAATCTAGAATTGCGTTAAACAGGATTTTATAAATGTTTAACATAATTTGTTCTGTTGATCTAATATATTCATTTAATATTCCATCTGACCCAACGGCTTTACTTGTTTTTAATTGCTTAATAGATTTGGAAATTTCTTCAGTTCGTAATAGGGGAGTTTATTGCGTTGTGCTCATCTGTGATGTCCGGGGTGTCCTCATTGATCTGTATACGTTCTGGGTCTGCATCATAGACTACCTCATTTATGGACTTGAAGAAGTCATCCATTGTCTCAGTTGTTATTGTAGGTGGTTTTTGCGCTTCCTTTCGTTTTATCGGTTTCCATCAGTTTACTGAGTTTTGTTTCTCGGAAACTGCTGATCCGATTTGAGTCAATCGAGATTTATTACGTGTGCAAGGCAGTATTCGATTGCTATCTCCTTTACACAAACAATTTAGTCTGCATGGAAATATATTTGAAGGTATCTGTGGTAGCAATCTGACTGATTGTTATCGTAGAAATTAGCAACCTTTAACAGCATTGAAAACCGAAATGAGGTTAATAATTAAACAACACACACGGCTAACCATTTCGCACGAGAACTCCCAGATTCTCAATTTCATGATAATCTTATACATAAGCTGCTGATTAATTCCAAATAATCAGAATGGAACCTGTTGCTGTCATAATCAGCAACAGCTTTCCGTCAAAATAGCCTCAAAGATTTATTAAAGTGTATGTGAATTTTCGTGTTTGATTCAATGGGTTAATAGGTATATCAAACTAACCACCCCCATTCTGGCCACGCTGTCTCACTTGTCCACCTGCTCACCAGCTCTCCTGCCTGCCTGTCTGCCCACTCCTCCACCCATCCCTCCAGCCGCCCACCCACTAGACTCACCGACCCACCGAACCACCAACTCATCCAACCACCAACTCACCGACTCACCAACCCGTCGACCGACTCTCTTACGACCCACAGACTGGCCCACTGACCCACCCACCGACCGGCCAACCAACCGACTGATCAACCTTTGATCGATCGACTCACCCACCGACACGCCCACTCAACCACCCACACACCCACACCTAACGACCCACTGACCCACACAACCCAGCGACTGACAACGGCCAAACGATCGACCGACCAAACCATCCGACTGACCGACAGACCAACCAACCGACTGACCGAGGAATCAAACAAGCAAACAAACAAACAAACAAACAAACAAACAAACAAACAAACAAACAAACAAACAAACAAACACAAAAACAAACAAATTACACAGTCTGTTTTGCCATTTGAAATCGGATATAGCTACAACAAATGGACCTTTCAATTTTGACCTATGCCCTGCCCATCTCTAGCTAAGCTCTACCCACACCCCACTCGTGTTGGGATCGACCGATCGCTGAACTCCATGATTGTCAATTTCCAGAAAACTATGTGGGTAAGCTATTGAATATTTTGGAACCAATTTGACTGGGCGCTGTTGTTTATTAAAAAGTAGAGACATACAATTCGTACAACGTGTTGGACTATTAAGAGTTAAAGACGGGCCAAATGGAATCATTTATGACGTAATGATTATGGCGTTATCCTACACGTCGCGTAGCTGATTATGACGTCACATGACGTCAGATGATAGATGGATACTCAGGAATGGTGAATTCTTTATGACATAAGACATTGTCTTGATCATCTGGATTTATACTCAATTGGCTGTTCCTATTGATATAGACCAGGACCAGATTCCAATGAAAGTATTATCATACTATTCAACTTTTATGGGGGTTTTAGAAGTTGAGAATACAGGCTGTGCAGCGTGCAGTGTTAAAATATCATCCGAATTCCACCCTTAGATCCGCTAGTTTACTTACTAGTGATTCTGGCAGCACGAAACTGCAGACAACACCAAGGTCGATATTCATGAACTATCGCGATATTTCGATACATCGCGCGTTTTCCAACACTTTTGGACATGAGAGAAGAAGGGAATATCTAAATAACACATGGCCTAGGATAATCGGTGGCTATTGATTTTGCTATTTAATTATCAACAGTTTGAAATATTATTTGAGCTCTTTCTTAAATTATACAATATTTATTTACTCCTACAGGTTTGGTTTCAAAATAGACGAGCAAAATGGCGGAAGCAGGAGAAATGTCAGGACCGGGACAGTCCACAACTATCATACCCGGAACTACCAAAGCCATCTCTTTCCGCGACCACCTTGCCTATGCTACTTCCAGGACTCACTCCATTCCCGCTGTCCTTGGGAGGAATTGATGCGCATGCCACGTGGCAACATAAAGGATTCGGTATTGGAACCGCTTATTCTGGACTAGGTACAATGTTAGCGTTACAAACAGCAGCAACGGCGAATGACCTATTCCGATTCTCCGGGTACACGTCTCCTAAAGTTGCTGTTCCACTACCCGGGTACAAACATGACACGAATGTCTCGCTAGATATTCGCTAACATACATATTACTCTATTATATTAATCTGTTGAAATTATCGTTATTTATTTTACATGTATAATGAGGATATTTCTATGTTAATGAGAGGTTATTATTAATAATAAGTAATTTATCTTAACTGTCTGACTACAGCAATCCACCAACAACTTTCAGTCAAATTGTTTTCAAAATATTCAGCATATCCAGAGTTAAACCCCATGGCAAAATGTAGTCTGCAGAAGTTCAGCAGGCAGACAGTTATTAACAGGACACGTGACGCAATTAAATATAACCACACCCAGCTCGACATGCGCGCGTATATATATATATGACTGTTTGCGTGCGCGTTAGTGTGTACGTGCGCGCGTTCGTGTACGCGAATTCCATACGATGCGTACGTATTCAGTACTTAGCTTTTTTTATACGTCCCCCTAATAATGCAGGTTGCTTGGCCGGTACTAGACGACTGTACCGCCCAGTAATCTGTGTTATCCGGGTCACAGTGTCAGACTCAAACAATGGCCCTTGGTTGTTTTATGGAGGATTATACAAGTTGTCGTGGCATTACGGTATTTTGGCATTGACAGGGAATCGAACCCACAACCGTCGAAATGCCTAGCATCATAAACCCATACACGCTTCCACCAAACCAACGCCGCAAGACAAAAGTCTTACCTTGCCGGTGAGGCTTTCATGATTATGGAAGGATTATGATTCCTCGTGAAGAAAGAAAGATGCATATAATTTGACAACTAAGTCTAAAAATGGAATGCATGAATCCATTTCCTCACTCAATCATATGATGTCACAATCAACCACGTGACGTGTAGGGTGACGTTTTAATCATGACGTCATGAATGGTTCTGTCTAGTCCGTCTTTAACGCTTAATAATAGTCAAACACGTTGTGCGAATTGTATGTCTTTACCATTTAATAAACATTCTGTTGAATACTTTGAAACTAATTTGACCGGGCGCTGTTGCACCCAGTTAAATTAGTTTCAAAATATTCAACAGCTTACATGTATGCTTTTCTGGAAATTGATAATCAGGGAGTTCAGAGATCGATCGATCCCAACACGGATGTGATGTGTGTGGAGCTTGGATTGAGATGGGCGGGGCATAGCTAAAAGTGAAAAGTTCCATTAGTAGCCTAATCGTTGTTTTCATATTACGAGGTTATAATTTACCATCGCAGTCTACCTATATATAATTAAGTTGTCTACTTAAACGCGTATTCGCATACATGTAGGGCGGCTTGTTGTGAAAGTGCTTTGTTATCATTAAACGTGTTGTTATATCACAAGATGTTGCATTTATTTATTCTAGAATTTTACTTACCATTTATGGTGCAAAACTTACTTTTTATGGCAACACACGCACGCACGCACGCACGCACGCACGCACGCACGCACGCACGCACGCACGCACGCACGCACGCACGCACGCACGCACGCACGCACGCACGCACGCACGCACGCACGCACGCACGCACGCACGCACGCACGCACGCACGCACGCACGCACGCACGCACGCACGCACGCACGCACGCACGCACGCACGCACGCACGCACGCACGCACGCACGCACGCACGCACGCACGCACGCACGCACGCACGCACGCAGATGAACGACGAATAAAATAATAAAGATAATAGCTGTAACAATAAATACTACCATTATTATTGGTATTTCAATAAGAATTACCTGGACTACTGGCTCGGCTCAACCTTGATACAGGTGTTAATTGGTGTTCATTCATATCACCTTCGATTATTGATACCGCTAGCTAACAATGCTAATAATCGTATGTATCGTCTCTGAGAGCAGAGATGGGCGGAGTACACCTGGATAAAGAACACCTGTGAAAATGTGAATAATGCAGACCAGGTGGTTAAATTAAACCCTGCAAATGAAAGCAGGTAAAACTGTAACCCCTTTTGATGTTTATATTGACAGATAAACAGCTGAGTCTCTTTGTTAATCTGTGTTAAATCTATCAGATTATGAATTATGATCATATTCATGCAGATTAACTTTGTCCCAGAAATAATTCATCACAAAGCGTTGGTTAATCGCATAACATAGCGGGTATGCGTTGTGTGTACAGTCATATAGTGGGGGATCCAGAGGGGACATGGGGTTGGGGGGGGGGGGGGGGTTGCGATCATACCCCATCCACCCACCCACCGGCCTTATACACTTGTTCTGCAGCAGTTTATTTATTTGAGTGCTTCAACAATTGGAGTAGTATTCAAATACAGAACAAAATGAATAACTATTATCAGTTTTGTAAATTTGGTTTACAACTAATTTACAACTAGTGTCAATTTGTTCCAACCCCACCCACCACCCACAACCAATAACCGTCCCTATGACAAATTTCTGGATAGACATTACCAGCCTAATCAGGGCCGCACTTAAGGCAGTATAACAAGTGCATTTGCACAGGCCCCCCACCCCCCATTTTTCCAGGAGCCCCCAAAATTTGACACACAAAATCTTTGTCTTAATTTTGGGGCCCCTGCGTGATTTCAAATTACATTCACACCTATAAGACTGATGCGGCCAAATCCAGTGTCATAGCAATGCCCCCCCCCCCCCGGCCCCCAACAGCGGGGATGCCCAGGTATTCAAATAGCCCTGGTGATTTTATGATATACAATGATATCTTAGACACTGTAAATATTGTACATTTATGTTGCCAGGGGTTGTAACTCAATAAAATTGAAATTGAGGGCAAAACTAAAATTATTTTTTTTTAGAGAGATTTATTCGGTCTTCCACACCTCATTGTCTTGCTATATCTTTAATAGACCTGTCTGTGTATGAAGACGTAATGACCATTGCTATATATTTTGTGACTAGATTTGATATAAACGTAGACATACTTAGAATTGATTAGAATAACAGATATGTTGCCCCTAGATACTGATGACACGGGATATCTATTATGCGACACGTTCCCCGTTTTCATACAGGTACAAGTGCAATTCAATTATAGCAAATATTGTCCTTTGTAGATCTGCAAAAATGCATCTAAATCGTCAAATACAGGTTAAAATACAAAATTCTCTGGGTGGGGTTGCCGCGCTGCAAACCCAACAACTTATTTATTCTTGTACTTGGTGTATGTGGTCATGCGCGACCCACACCCTAGTTATTTTAGCAAGTTAGGAATAATCATTCTAAGAAGTATAATACACAGTACCAGTTAAATATCGTGTTAATGGCTTGACTACCTCCAGCAACAGCTTCCAGTTCAATTAGTTACAAAGATTTGTAACGTTTACTTTTATGGTGGCTTACAGTTCATCCTAAGTGTTCGTAGTTAGGTTCTGCGTCTAATATAACCACCGTTTGGTATGGTATGGCATTGGGTCATTGAACCCCGGTTTTATAGATCATAGAAAGAAAATACATATTAGGTAAACTAAATAAATCTTCCACCGAACCATAGATTAATATTTGCCTCCAGATATTTTGGAGATGCCCTATGAGAGCATCTGGATTTCAAAGTTTTCTGGATTGCGTGCGTGCGTACGTGCGTGCGTGCGTGCGTGCGTGCGTGCGTGCGTGCGTGCGTGCGTGCGTGCGTGCGTGCGTGCGTGCGTGCGTGCGTGCGTGTGTGTGTGTGTGTGTGAAACCGGACACCCGGACTATCTTCCAGTTGGGGATTTTACATATGTCTTGAGGGGTGTGGGGAACTCGTCACGCTTGCTACGCCACTGGCCAAATCCCGCATTCTTCTGACCTCAGCGGGCCCCAGTGGCATTAGGGTTGAAACGGTATTCTAACTTTATCGCAATCTTAACCGCAGTTCAGAGGGTTCCGTGAGGCCTAAGTTCGACTTCAAATTAAGAACTTCAATCTACTTGACAGATCAGAACCATTAATGCGTTAGTCATGTAATATCCTAGTACACATGAGCTTGAAAATGTGGATTAGTCAATTTTCTTCCTAATTTCCGATCCTTTGATTTTGGTGGGAATTTTCGTCATGGCCTTAGTAAAAATTGTAATAAGGAAAATTAGTTACCTCTCCCGGAAGTAGAATTTGTTTGAGTGTAGCTGTCACGACCATCTAGGACACTTCTGACCAGAGTGACGTAGCTAGCGACCACCAGTTAGTGCTGAACAAGTGGCCGAAATTTTATATCCCAGAAGGGTAACTAATTATTATGCATTATCCTGGGACTTGGACCAACATTTTTGAAAATATTAGTAAAATTGCTTCTTTCATAATTGTGGTCGGCATGTTATTAATTGGAAATTCTATTGCTGGGTGTACACCTTTCCGTCTCGGTTCAGTTACATTTGTCTAAGTTGTGCTATCTTATCCATCACATACACGAGTTGACCCAGCACCATACTGCTTCAATGTGGATGAAACACAGCACTGGCATACATCACAGAATGTGGGTGGTTATGGTCAAACGGCTGTTTGAAGAAGGAGACCACGCTCCAGCCCCAAAATACCATTTTCTGCCATATTAGATTTCAGGGCAATCGGTGATTTAAACTGAGTAGGCATAGCGATCTTTGGTGTCTTCCGCATCTCAGCGTCGTGGAAAGTGACACTTAAGCTAAATAAAGAAGAACTTTCAATCTCAGAACTGTTATTCAAAACACATATGAGTCTGTTGAATAAGATTGGATTGGCAACTGTAGGCTGTCTGCAGATGTTGATATTCATGTTCATGACGCCGATAGCCGTCAGCTTGCTTTATGAATACCACGTTGTACCGAATTCCTAAATTCACCTTTCCAAAGTACCCATCCATCATATGACGTCATAATGAACTGCGTGATATGTTGAATGACATCATAATTAATAACGTCATGAATGACGTCGATAAGTACGTCACGAACGCATATTTGAAGACGGTCTATGCGTTGTTGTACAAACTGTTTGCATTTACTATTTAATAAATATTCTGCTGAATTTTTTGAAACTAATTTGACTGGGTGCAGCACCCAGTCAAATTAGTTACAAAATATTCAACAGCTTCCCTGTATAGTTTTCAGGAAATTAATAGCTAGAGCATTCGGGGATCGATCAATCCCAACACGGCGAGGTTTTAACTATGACCCGCCCATCTCTAGCTAAACTCCACCCACGTTTTAACCGATCGATCACTGCACTCTCTGAATGTTAATTTCCAGTAAACTATACAGGCAAGCTGTTAAATATTTTGAAACTAATTTGACTGAGTGATGTTGCTGCATACGGCAGTCAAATTAGTTTCAACATATTTAACTATATGTTTATTAAATAGTATAGACATACACTTCGTACAACCAGACGGACGTTTAAGACGGACTAAATCGAGTCATTTATGACGTAATTGATTTTGATGTCAGCCTACACGTCACGAAGTTGATTATGACGTCATATGACTGACAAAGAAACTGGATTCATCAATTGCGAGAAAGGATTAAAATATATGGATAGATGAAAATGTGTTCTTGTAACACCAAATAAAATGGGTTTTAAATCTGGTTACATTAAAACTCGCTGTCTCTTAAATACATGGCATATTCAACAGCTGGGACCGCATGCCGACGACGACGACGACGGTGGTGGAGGCGTCGATGACGACGGCGACGTCGACGACAACAACGTCGAGGACGACAACAACGTCGACGACGACGATTGCAACTGCAGTAATAAAAACACCCTGTAGCTGCAATCAATCGTTCTACGGCCACCGATTCTTGTTTTCAGCCAGAGTGCTTAACTCCCCAAGATCTAATTGGTCTTCATTGTACCCGAAACATATTTAGCAAGGTTGGGTAGCCTAGTGGTGTTTTTGACGAAGATAACAATGAGTTCCAAGACTCTCTGTGCCGGATGTTCCAGTGACATTCCCTGAATTTTGGAAAACATAGACAATCTTTTCCGGGCCACTTTCAATGACAGCGTGTTACACACCGTCATTGGGGATTATGCTGTCCTATGTGATAGTGAGAAGGTCTTTGCGGGACAAACACGTTTATCTCGCGTTTGGAGCTTTCCAGCTATCCCATAGAACAAAAATAAAAGCGACGAGCCGATGAATATGCTAACTATGTCACCTTAAAACCATCTACCTGTCATGAATATTCACAGAATCGATACTATTATCTGCCTCTTTCATGTTATAGGCTAATTTATAGCCCGTTAATTATGCCATGATTACTCTGTTGGTATATATAATACGCGTGCTATTATTGCAACGCATCCTGGTGATAAATCATAATAATTGCTACATGTCGCACCTGTAAGAGTATGTACACTTGCTCAATGCAGATTCAGCTGCCATGCCCCTCTTTTGATGCTGCTTATCCTTGAGCAGTGTTGATTGCGTGCTAATTATGCGTCTGCTGCAGTCGCATAATTAGCGCGCAATCAACACTGTAACACATATATAGATCTATATAGATTTGTCTTGAAAATATTTGTATTAGAGGGATCCATTACTAGCCCCGCCCATTTCTAACTAAGTTCCGCCCATTTCTAGATATTCGCGCCCATTTCTTCTTGCTAAGCTCCGACCATCTTATCTGTGTGATGGAATCGATTTGGAAGGTTTAAGCAGGAATGTGCCGAATGTAATTTTCTCGGTCACTATACAGCTAAGCTGTGGACTATTTTGAAACTAATTCAATTGTGGGCTATTGCTGCTTATGGCAATTAGAATATTCAACAAAATCTGCATTAAATTGTCAATTCATCAAAGACATGAAATGCTTACACTTTATTGACGGACTTTTCCCCTTTCTTGACGGACCTACGCCATTTTGAAGAGACGCATTTGATTATGACAGGTCGAATACTTTGTGTGACAGATCGAATCCTTCCATTATTGGACGAATTTATACCTCTTTATATATATTTTTTATTGCACAGTATGGCACTGGGTAAGAATAGAGATATAAGAAGAGAAACCTGATATTTCCTAGTTACATTTGAATGGGATGTATAACTATTAACAGCATAGAGATCTGGTATCATGGTTTCCTCTCAAACCTCCAATTCTTTGAAAACATAAAATGCTCTAGCAAAGTAACTACGCTCAATAGGTATCTATCTTGCGCTTGTCAGGAATGGCTTCATGTGAAAGTGCATATCATGATCAAGAATGGCTTCATGTGAACGTGTGCAACATGATCAGGAGTGTCTTCATGTGAAGGTGTATATCATGATCAAGAATGGCTTCATGTGAAGGTGCATAGTATGATCAGGAATGCCTTCATGTGAAGGTGTGTAGCATGATCAGGAATGGCGTCATGTGAAGGTGTATAGCATGACCAGGAATATCTTCATGTGAAGGTGTATATCATGATCAAGAATGACTTCATGTGAAGGTGTATATCATGATCAAGCATAGCTTCGTGTGAAGGTGTATATCAAGATCAGGAATGGCTTCGTGTGAATGTGTGTAGCATGATCAGGAATGACTTCATGTGAAGGTGTGCTGCATGATCAGGAATGGCTTCAGTATATACCTGGCTGTATTGCACGTAGTGTGATATAAGATGCTATGTAGTGGTATAATGAATGTTGTACAATGGAATACCGGCTTGGTAGTGTGATAAAAATAACAGCATACCTACAATACAACATATTCAAGGTGACGTGGCAAGGAGATGATTGTGTTTATCTGTATGAGAGTATCACAGCATAATTAGCATTTTCTAACAATGGAAGGTGATTCCTATTGCTATTAGTAATTCTGAAATTTCCCTCATATCCAATAGGATTGATATTGTTGTTTGCAGTGTTATTAAATCGTTAAAATACCAGATTCACTCAAGGAAGATGGTAACACTTGTTGAATAAGTTAATTAGATGTTCATGAATTCTTTTCAGCAATGGACCTCTCCATTTTATCCATCAATTATATGACGTCATAGTCAACTATGTGACGTGTAGGATGATGTCATAATCGATGAAGTCATGAATGACGTAGATAGGTTCGTTACGAACGCTTAATTGTTGACTGACTAAGCGTTGTTCTACGAATTGTATGGATTTACTATTTAAGAAATATGCTGTTGAATATTTTGAAACTAATTTGAATGGGCGCTAGTTTAAAAATATTCAACAGGTTACAGTTTTTTTGGAAATTGATAGTCAAAGAGTTCAGGGATCGATCGATCCGAACACGGGTGACGTGTGGGTGGAGATTAGCTAGATATTGGCGGGGCATAGCTAAAACTGGAAAAGTCCATTAGTATTGATATCAACATTCACTGATAATGCAGGTTATTTGGCCAATACGGCCCGGTATTGATACATCACAGGCCCAATAACATGCATTATTATATTTCAGTCATGATTAATGATGACGTAAGACAATAGTGGAAGGGTTCGAGCGCAGCCCGCCAGTTAACGTTTTGCGGGTAACCCTCGCGGCAGCCACCGAGTAAACTTTCTGACAACACTGGCCCCATAGCGCTATGGAATTGTTTATTTCCTCTGAACTGTACACAGTTGTATTACACACAGTGAAAGTTGTCTTTTGCACCAGGACCACAGCACTACACGGGACATACACGGCAACAGCACCGTTTTGACAGATAACAATTTGCGAACGAGCTCTTGTTGCGACATAGGTAGGTTTGCAAAGGTTGTTACTAACTTAACCGACCGACCGACTGACCGATCGGCAGTTAACGTGTGCCGTATTTAATCGAGTTAGATATTTGAGTGCCTGATCGGATTCGTGTATTGCCATATTGGTCAAAATCTAAACTCTCGCCAGTCATAATATTCTCAAGTATAGTTGATAGCGACAGAGTGAAGTAAAAGATCTGTAAAGAGATTAGAGATACTATATTCGATGGTTTATTATTATACTCTAGGGTCATTAACGTAACTGAGGCTCGTCAGGGTGGTCTGTAGGCCTATCACATATTAAACAAGGGTGTCATCATGATGTTATAATCCGTATAAATGCAGGACCGGATTTAGACCTGCTGATTCCCTAAGCTATGGCAATGGACGTGCCCCCCCCCCCCCCTCCATCCTCGGGCAAACAAAAGCATAATGGCAATGACATTGTAAACTATAATAATTATAATCATGCAAAATGATGAAATTCTATTTTTTTAAACTGCCAGGCAACAACTTCTGATTAGAATTTGATAAAATATTTTCAAATCCTTTAGATGCAAGTATAGTCTATGCATATTGCGACATTGCGTATGCATAAATGTTGGGTGGCAATTTAAAATTGCATCAACTTGCTAGGGTACACTATTTGTCTTTTGACTAGGTCTACCGAGTAATCATAAACTATTCACAAGTTTATGCACAACTCACCGCGCTAAAATGTACTGAGTTCTATAAAGTTACTCAGAATATATTCTGTTCAGGATCGATATAAGGGTTGGGTTCTCACTTCTCACTTAGCTGAAAGAAATCTGCAATCTGGAGAGATGCCCTTTGCGAAAATTAGATGCGCTGTCAGGAAAAGGCTCAAATAGCGTCACAGTTACGCAAAAACTGTGAGACTATAATGCTATCCTAGCCGATTTCCTGCATTCAATAGTGATTAAAAATAACACTTAAGTTGCACGAAGGGGCCGTGGAAAATTTCGTGTCCCTATGCACATAGACATATGTTCAGTCCTGATTCTGGGAATAGAATAGTAATAGTATTTTTTAAAAGATAATTATTGTATTTTGCAAGTGCATTTTTTTATTTTACACACTAATGTGTTTTTGTTTAAGCAATTTAGAGGCCCCTCAAACCTTGAGGCCCTGAGATGTAGCTTGTTTAGCTTAATGGTAAATCCGGCCTTGTGTAAATGGTGTAGGACAAGAGCTGATCTGCAGCATTCATCAGGAAGATTCACAAAATAAAAACGCTAATCATCATTAACTATTTAACCCTTACAGGCCAGAAGCGAAACATTCTTTATGATGTGAAGAATACAATGTGGAGTTCAATATGTTGAAACTACTTTGACTGGCGGCTGTTGATGTCTATGGTAGCAACGTGTTCCATTCAAATTGTTTTCAAAATATTCAAGTTTTCCTGAATAATTGTCCTGGAATTGAGACGCTATAGTTTAAAGTGTAAAGTGTTAACGTGTATTTCTTACAATAGCCCCTCCCCCAGGGGTTTCCACTCTCATTATCACATAGTGTATCCTCATAGCGTCTCCCCTAGGTTTTGGCCCCATCCATACCTCAGGCCTCCATCGGTCCAGATATATACGTTCCTACACCCAATCCAGGTAGATAGCCAAGACGAATTGTACCCAGGATGCTGATGTTACTAGGCCTCCGGTCTATGATCTGTATTTTATAAACATTGCTACTGCCAGAAGCTTGATGCCCGTGCGTTATCCGTATTTTGTAAACACGGCTGTTGGCACGAGCACGTGCAATACTCGCAGATATGTCGCCGGGCTGCGTTATCTGTTCAGAGCTCTTATTCCGGATTATGCCTTCCATTATAATCTGCAAGATGACTCCATGTCAAACAGTAATGTATGTAAACATTGTCTAATGTTAGCAAACCCTCCCGCTAACAGGTAAATACTCACCAGCTGTCGCGTTACTTCTAACCTACTTGTACCAAAGGGAGACAGTGAAGAGAAAAAATTACCAGGAATAATTATCCACATACCCCCTATGCAAATAAGCCAATTATCTTCATAAACAGCAAATTTATTCTACATGAAAAACCTACTGTTATGAAATTATTGAACAAGGAGGATATTGCGTAAGTAGAGTGCTAATAATTGTAAATATCACAGCAACGACTGAGATAATTTGTAAAATCATATTTAGGCACATACTCAGTACGCCAGTGTGATAAAGGCCAGGCCCATATACTAACATGTCTGTAAGACAGCATGTTTTAGCCCACTCTTAGGTGAAGATCATATTCTAATAGTGGGATCAATCTCTATCTATGCCCCACCCATAATTCAACGTAACTATACAGATACGTTGTTGAATAATTAAAAACTAACTTGACGGGGGCTGTTGTTGCTATACAGATCTGTGTTACACACATCTCTCTATGTGTTAAATTAAAGGTGCATATTCACATCAGAATTCTTGAAAATAAAATTGTCAAAATTAGAGGCGTAAATTGTGTCTCGATGGAATGAAACGAAATAAATCTTAACATATGACGATTTCATTCCATATAAATAAATTTCGTATTTTTAGTTGTGAATTTGAATTAGGGACTCTTGTCAATTTATATGGAATGAAATCATCATGTCTGAAGATTTATTTCGTTTCATTACATCTAGGCACACAATTTTAGCCACAAAAAGTATGCAATTTTAACAATTTTATTTTCAAGCATTCTGCTGTGAATATGCGCCTTTAATAATCGATCACATAATATCACTCTCATCATTAACACAATCTCGTATGCAATCTGCCTCACCGGTACCTCATCCCTCTAATTTTGTTCCTCCCTACCCCTTGCTGATTCCCACCTTCTACCCCCCTCTCTCTCTCTCTCTCTCTCTCTCTCTCTCTCTCTCTCTCTCTCTCTCTCGCTTCCTTCCATATCCCTGTACATGGGGAGCAAAATGACCAAATTTTGGAATTTTGGGACCGGTCTGCTGTCAAAGGATGGCAAATATCAACATGATCCATGAACCATGTAGAATGCCATCTTACTAGACATCCATGCGGATCTGGGTGTTAAAGGTTACTTTAACCTTAAAATGTAGGTCAAGGTCGCAATTGTGGAGAAGCGTGTATATATGGCACGAAAATCAGATCTAAGCGACATTCTTTAACGTGTCATAACAACTGAAGTACAGAATATATTATTATATTCAAATTCAACCTAGTGCAGTGCATTTATGCAGATGTCAAGGAAGAAAGTGACTTGGATAGTATATCCCTCAATGGGGCGAAAAGAGCAAAGGGTATATACCCAAAACCATCACATCTGTAGTGACAGATCAGGGAAACATATGCTCCATGTAAGACCTGGCACAGAGACACCACGGTACTGATGAAACAACCAAAACCAGAGAAACGACATACATTGAACAAGTCATAGCAGTTGTGAAACCAAACTATTCAACGGGCCCATAACACACCTAAACAATATCAGTAGTTCTGTAATTGCTGATGACCAAGTACCGAATTCCCTCATCCATGTTGATGCCACATGCCATACACACCTCCAGGAAACACTTGGCAGAGACTCATACCATGAAAATAAAATTGTACGGCTGAACATGCTGTATGCACATGAAAGGAAGAGTAGAAAGTCTCCTATAAAACCATTTTAGATACGCACAGATGACACAGACCTGATACGAATGCCATAGATTGCAGCATTCGGTGTGCAATTTGCCATTTCCATGGCATTGATAAACATGACTGTTATGAGTTTCCACCTTCGCTCTTTACAAATGATGGCCGGATACACAGCCATAGAGTAACATCAAGCCTTGTTAAAACACTATGGTGAAAGGATGAATCGCGTGTGCTGTATGAAACCCCTAATGAAGTCTGCAAGGCAGTTGTTGTTATAGATACTATGAATCTAAATCGGAAATTGTTATTCCATACGGATGAACTCTATGCCACAATCGCAAACAGGTATTCATCTGAAATGTCTAACATCCATTCCACGTAAAACAACAATTAAGCGTTCATTTCTGTAGTGACTGCTATGAAAAGGGCCAAGGAAAATGTGACACAGTACAAAGTTTGAAACAGCGTCCTGAAAATCAACGAAACTGGATTGGTTTTCGGCTCCTGATCCGGATTATTTATTTGCAGTTCCCGTAAACAATGGCAACTTTCTCCAATATCTGTCTGACAAATGGCCTACTGAGTATATGTACCCCGATATTCTCATGTAATTGATTCGTGAGTTCAGTAGTAAAACTGAAACAGTTAAAGTTACTAACATCGATATTTAATCATTCTCATGCCATGGGAGAGGCGGAACAACGTAGCATTCTTCATGCACTTTATACTGAAAGGGAAGAAAATAGGGATATGATTTTGATATTCAGCAACTATATTGATATTATATGCATCGCAACCGACTACACATCATCCAGAAACCTACAAAGGATGCGTGTGAGCACAGACAGCTATCTTGCAATTCAGGAAATATCAAACAGTCCTCGTCCTGAATTATATAACCTGATTCCATTCATACATAGCATTGATCGCAGAGATACACCCACGTTCCATATGGAGCAAAAAAGGTTAATTTGTTACACACAATAGTGAAATAAATCTGCAAACCATAGCATCATTTGTGGGCAGATTCGCTTTAGAAGCAAATAGGTCAAGAAACAACTCACTAACTCAAGTAATGAGTCCACTGAAGGCAGTGTACCACAGACCAAGATATTAGCATACCAAAATCGAGTAAAATAAATTAATGAAAACCCATAATTTGATTTCAGCTGAAACATACAGGTAGGATATTGAATAGTTTAATGGACCTTTCCATTTTTAGCTATGCCCCGCCCATCACGAGCTAAGCTCCACCCACACCTCGCCGTGTTGGGATTGATCGATCCCCAAACGCCTTAGCTATGAATTTCCTGAAAACTATACAGGGAAGCTGTTCAATATTTTGTAACTAATCCTTTGGCAGCAACAGCGCCCAGTCAAATTAGTTCCGAAATATTCATCAGAATATTTATTAAATTGTAAAAGCAAACAATTTGTACAACACCGCATAGACCGTCTTCAAATATGCGTTCGTGACGTACATTCATGACGTCATTCATTATGATGTCATTGTCCACATTACGCTGTTCATTATGACGTCATATGATGGGTGGGTACTCTGGAAAGGTGAATTACTTTTCCTGGAAGCTGTTGCTGATAGATTTTGCTTTAACGGAAATTTTCATCACCTATGTATCTCAAAATATTCAACATAACAGTTAATATTTGCACAGAATACGCCGAATATGACCGAAATGCTAAAAAGGGTTAATCTTAGTATCAGCCTAATATGTCTAAGTCACTGTAGAACATTCAGTGGAAATGATATATCTAACATGACAAGTTTCTATGCTAATTCGAAATGCGAAATACAGTTATTCGTTTACAATCGCTACCTTGACCTTCATTTCAAGGCCACCGTGAGCATTAACGTCCAAATCCTTTAATATGTCTAGTAGGATGGGATTTCCCATGCCTCAAGGATCATTTTGGTATATGACATCCCTTGACAGCGGACCTTTCCCAAAGCGCTTACTTGCTCCCCAGGTACTTTCTCTGTCTTCTTCCTCCCTCTCCATACAACCTGATACCATCAACCAGCTCTCTCCATCTCTCGCAATCTTTATCACTTTCGATCACCCTCTTTCATTCTATTTCAATACATATTTCTGTCTTTCTCCCACATCATCTTTCAACACGAACTTTCCGAGCAGTTGAATTGCTGGATTCAATCAGCATTAATTATGTATTTGGACGCCATCAGATTTTTCTTATCCCGGAAATGTTAATATTTGCTCAGTCAAAATAAAAAAGGTTCCCGTTTATAAATAAAGTTTGGTTCTTTTTAGATTAAGATTTGGACACTATTTAAGTGGCGGTAAACGCCAGTGTGATATTGGTTTTTTTATTTCCACATAGATTTTTGCAAAGATAATCTTTAAATGAAATGGATTATAGTGAGTACAAAAACGAGGTTTTAATATTTTCTTTGACCACATTCACTATATATGTCAGCCATTTTTCATTTTAGTTAGCAGTAATATATGAACGAGTGTTTTCGATGATAATATGTTCGGATGTGGCAACGCAAACTCAAATTACAATATAAGAGTTATTTATAGTTATTTGTCTCAGATACATCGAACTCATCCTAAGGATCATTATTCGTGCTAATCAGTTTTGTAGATTGAATGGGCTGTATATAAAAGCAATATCTAATTACAAAGTCACGGCCTGATGGTCGCACCAGACAGGCCCGAGTATATGATCTTTAACTGCCATGTACAAGTAGCATGCTACAAATGATATAATGTCTAACTTCCGCAAAACTGTCAATATTGTCTTATTCACTCCCATGTCTAAGTCATTCGTCTACACTCTTATTTCTCCTTTCTTCTCAATTGTTTAGTTCTTACCTTCTCTCCCTGCTACTCTTAATGTGACTAGAGCTCTGTCTCATACGAAAACTCTGTTATCTCTTCTCGCCTACTCCCCGATGAGTATAGCCAACATAATAATAATAATAATAATAATAATAATAATAATAATAATAATAATAATAATAATAATAATTGTTATGCTTCCTTTGCTTGCAGGAGATATTGAACGAAATCACAGTCCACAAAATAGCGAAATTTCTATTGTCCACATAAACGTAAATGGCTTGAAGGACAAACTCCATCTAGTTGAGGCTAATCTGTCTCACTTTGATGTAGTAGCTATTACAGAAAGCCATATCACACCAATTATTGGCAACAATTTAATAGAACTATATCTGTTTTTCAAACCCCTATCGCAGGGACCCCCAACAGGCGTGGGGAGGTGCCTGTATTTATACATCCAACAATATTGCCTCTTCTCGTCGTCTCGACCCTGAAAGTCACCATATTTAGTCATAAAGTCATAATTTAGATGTTGGTAAATGGCAAATTATATCCGATAATCTAGATCACGTTCGTGACCTAAATCCCCAAAAAATATTGTTATAGTTGGAGATCTTAATGATGACCTACTAGATACATCCAAGCATCATCTAAACAACATAATAAACACACTATGTATCTACCAGTTAATAAAGGAACCGACACGCCCAATAACTAATACATTACTAGATCCGATCATAATAAACAACTCCCGAATAGTCCAGAACACACCAACTTACATAACCGTAACATCTAAAATCCCCAAGCTCAAACCTTACAAACGGAATATATGGGATTACAATAAAGCGGACTGGACCTCATTTTGTAACCACCTGGCAAACTCATGCTAGAGAAATCTTTGTAACGACAGCAATGTCGATAGCTGATGTCAGACCATTACAAACAATGTTATAAATGCTGCCATGGCTACCATGCCTAATAAAACTGTGACTATAAATCCTGATAAACCAAAATTAGACACGAAATGAGGCTCAGGAAGAAACTTTTTAAAATGTCAAGACAAAGTAAAGAAAATAATGATGTAGCAAATTTTAAGAAACAAAAAAACTACGTCAATACCTTAGTTAAAGCAGCTAAAGAAGAATACAAAAAAAAATTAGTAGAGAAAATTAACCATGGAAGTATGGGCTCTAAAGAGTGGTGGAAGGTGAGTAAATCCGTTTTATACAACACCAATTCTAACTTTGAAGATATACCTCCACTAGAACGCAATGCTTTATCATTTGCTTATGACCCTCTTGAAAAAGCTGATCTTCTCAACACTTACTTTGTTAGTATATCCAAAATTAATGATTATGGAATACAGTTACCTCCCCTCTCTATACACACCGAGAGGACACTAAGCATGATACAAATAACTATTACAGACTTTCTTGATATCCTTTCTAATTTGAATACATCAAAAGCAGTTGGCCCTGATAAATTAAGTCCCAAAGTTTTAAAAGAGGGAAGCGCCATTTTAGTGCCAATTTTAATGCAGTTCATTTAACTATTCCATTAACAACTCCCAGTTTCCTTCAACATGGAAAACTGCAAATGTCACTCCAATCTTTAAGAAAGGGGATAGAAGCTTATGCTCAAACTATCGCCCCATCTCCCTCCTAAGTTGTTTGAGTAAAGTGATTGAGCGGGCTGTTTTTAAACACACACACACACACACACACACACACACACACACACACACACACACACACACACACACACACACACACACACACACACACACACACACACACACACACACACACACACACACACATATATATATATATATATATATATATATATATATATATATATATATATATATATATATATATATATATATATATATATATATATATATATATATATATATATATATATATAAAATTATATTAGAGACTATATTACACCCTACCAATCTGGATTTCTCCCTGGCCACTCAACAGTAAACCAATTACAAGACATTTACACCGCAGTTGTCCAAGCCCTCGATGACCAGAAAGAAGTTATGTTCTTGTTTTTCGATATAGCTAAAGCGTTTGACCGTGTGTGGCACCGTGTCTTCTTCAAAACCTGAGGCAATTCGGTATGTCAGGCAGCCTTCTCGCCTGGTTTGAAGACTATCTCACGTTAAGAAACCAACGAGTAGCCTTAAATGACAGTGACTTAATTTTGCTCCCACTACATGCTGGGGTACCCCAGGGTTCAGTTCTTGGACCGTTATTATTTCGTATTTTCATTAATGATCTGCCAAATAATATCTTAAATAATATTAGATTATTTGCAGACGATACCTGCTTCTATGTGATGTCGGATAATCTAGAGGCCCATATTCCAACGGTGAATCATGACCTGGCAATGATGTCTCAAGCGGCCAATACATGGCTTGTACAATTTAATGCCTCTAAAACGACATCCTTATTTATCTCCCTACGTCATAATACTACATGTTTTCCGATAGACTTCAAAGACTCTGAAATTTATCCATCAACGCACCACAAGCAGCTCGGCGTCACTCTTAATAGTAAAGGTCATTAGATAGAACATGTAGAAGCAATGATGACAAAGGCCCAACATATGGTCTCTCTGCTTAAAGGTTTTGAAATATATACTTGATAAAGATTGCCTGGAAATTATGTACAAGAGTTTATCAGACCCTTACTAGAATACGAAAGACCCCGTCTGAGATAATCTCCCACAAGATCTTATTACAAGACTGAAAAATGTCCAGAAGGAGGTCCTAAGACTATAAGTGGACTCACTTGCAGTGCAAGCACGGAAGATTTATACGTTGAAACTGGTATGGTCACACTTTCATTCAGACGCAAAACCCAAAAATTAGTAATGCTCTACAAAAATATAAACGGCGCAACAAGTGAGGCATTGTCTAGTTGTCTCTTGCCCTTTTCACAATGGACAAACTCTTATAATATCCGCCAACTCAACACCTATACACCGCCCAGACGTCTATCGTAGTCCTTTCTTGACGGCTACGATTGGAGATTGGAACAGTCTTCCGGATCCTGTCAAAACGTCCCATACAATACAAGAATTAAAAAATAAATTGAACGCAATGTCTAAAAAACAACCCACCTGGGTGGTACTATGCAGGTCAACGACCTGCTAACATAGCATACGCCAATAGGCTACCTGTATAGTTTTGCTGAAATTCATAGTCAGGGAGTTTAGAGATCGATTGATCCCAACACGAGGGCGATGTGGTAGGAGCGTGGATAGAGACGGGCGGGGCATAGCTAAAATTGTAAAGGTCCATTGATTCTACACGCTCCCATTTAAGTCGGCATGATCAACAGTACCTAAGAAGCTGCTATATTGTTGGGACTATATTCCATAATAATGTGTTATTTTCGTAAAATGCTAGGTGTCTGACACATATCTACTTATCTTGGATTTATGCCAGAGTCGATGCCCAAGGCAACTAAAATCTATCTATGATGCCTTAGACGCTCGAACTGGTCAATTATTCAATTAAGTTAACACTTTAACCCTTGAATTTGTTCAAGAAATTTTGAATTTTCTCATAGAAAATGTCCATTTGCAGACTAAGAGAAGACTATCTTTGAAGATTTACCACTTGAATGACTGGCTCGGTTATCGAGCCAGTCATTCCAGTGGTAGAAATTTCAAAAATAGTCTTCTCTTGGTCTGCAAATGGACATTTCTCAAGACCACTGCAGAAGCCGTTTTTGGCTGATATAAGTGATAAATGGTTAAACTGCTTCTAACTTCTGTGTTGGTAAACATAATTGTTGATTCAATTTTCACAGTCAGATTATCTCCAGTGCTTTTTCTTTCTATATTAACCGCATTTAGAAGTGCCTGGTTTGAATGGTTATGTGGGAAAGGGAGTATAGATGTGTTACAAAACATGATCGGAGACACGATGTGTATACGGCTAAGGGGAGTCATAGATAAGATATCGTTAATTTTAAGCCGATGATGATTGGTTTGGATTCTACCATAACTATTTTAAGACAAAATGGATACATGCTAAAAAGAATAGGTTTCCAATTTATATATGAAATTTCACGGAACTAACTTACACTTTGCGTAAACTAAAATGGTATATGTAGGAAATAGAGTATGTAGAAACCGGGTGCCATTTCATATCAAATCCTTTTGGCCTACCCGATTTTAGTAAGATCTCATTTGGAACTTGCTGACCGTCGTTTCAACTGAGATTTTATTAAGCTCAAGCGATTAATTTGATACGAAATGTCAACTGTATATCCGCGTTTTATGTTAAAATTGAATTTAAATGGGCATTGCGCGTTGCTTACCCGTTAACCCTCAATTTATTAAAGAAAATTAACAATTTTTAATATAACATATACATTTGCAGCCCTCAAAAAGATTATTTTTAAAAACTTATCACTGGAACGACTGGCCCGTATATCGAGCCAGCCATCTCAGTGGTAAATTTTCAAAAATGGTTTCTTCTTGGTCTGAAAATATGCATTTCTTAAGACAAGTGCAGAATCTTGCCAGATTGATTGTTATGGTGTTAATGGACTGTCGACGATGATATTACTGTCAATGTTATATTGATCAGTACTGGGTTTCTCGTCTTTAATCGTCGTTATTTTACTCAGCATTCTGCAATCTCACTCTCCATTATATACCATTTCGAAACCGATCACGTGGCAATTTGAAAACAATAATTAAAGAAGTAGTAATCTACATTCAATTAACAATGTCTATACAAGCTTGCGAAAGATGTGTGGAGTTGATTAAATACTCGGTATTCCTATCGAGAAACAACGATTGATCAGAAATGATGGCTATATTCTCATGCCGTTATAACAATTACCGCTGAGAGTTGTCTCATCTCGAGGTACTGAGATGAACAGATGCGATATACAATAAGGCAATTAGCTCAGCACAATCCACAATAACTCCCATCTAAACACATTTCCTTCTGCGGTACCGATGTGAAAATGGGCCGATATATACGTCTGTGATGATTGCATAGTTACAGTTCTGCTTATTATTTGGATGGCAACAGTACTCCGATTATTAGTAAAATGGCTGTCCAAATATTCAATTGATTTCCAATGAACCAGAAGGTACCGGCCCCAACTACTTAGAATCAAGTCAGACATGTGCGTGCGAAAATCACAATGAAAATTATCATCATATCTCCTGGACAGAATTTGTTAATTCTTTCCTAAGTATTTAGAGGAAAATCCATCGTATTTAATCAGCTCGCAAATCTCAATTGATCGGGTCTAAAGTAACCTGACATGCTCGCTAACAGACGGGGTGCTATGTCGGGCAAGAGAGAGTTCGCTAAAACCGTTCCCAGTCAAGGGTTCAGTAAACATGGCTACCGGATCCCGGGTCGATCGGCGACACGGGTCTTACATTAAGGGGTTCAGAAAGTTGATGTAATGGACGGTATGTCATAATCTAGACACGTCCATGGTGCTATATTATTGGCTACATTTAATCGGACTAATCCACTTGTTAACTCATCAGCATTTCATTCCAATTAATAAAGAAAGGCGAACATTGCAATTAATGTTGATTGAAACATTAATGGCTTAACGTTTTGAAATATTTAATATGTCATCTTTCCCTTTATTAGCCGTATTAGACGAAGGCAATTACTCTTGGACTCGTTCGTATGCTTTCTAATCGAGACAACGCACAGTTGAGCACGTGCTGTTATTTACACAACCTCTCCAAGCAATCACGCGCCTTACTGTTGAACTGATAAGTCATATTTGCTAAAATTATAATGTACAGTTATACCTGGCTTTTACTATTAAGACTGGGAGCGAGTTCGACTGCCAAATTTTAGCTAACCCTTTAACACTCACGTCAGCCCAAAAACAGGTTCTAC
The DNA here is from genome assembly GCA_034401795.1 of Chaetoderma sp. LZ-2023a. Taxonomy (NCBI): domain Eukaryota; kingdom Metazoa; phylum Mollusca; class Caudofoveata; order Chaetodermatida; family Chaetodermatidae; genus Chaetoderma; species Chaetoderma sp. LZ-2023a. The sequence continues at coordinate 123,284,507 of CM067360.1, forward strand.
AGTGGTCTTGAGAAATGTCCATTTACAGACCAAGAGAGGACTATTTAAAATAATTTACCACTGGAATGAACAGCTCAATAACCGGGCCAGTCCTTCAAGTGGTACATTTTCAAAAATAGTCTTCTCTTGGTCTGTAGATGGACATTTTCTATGAGAAAATGGAATTTTTCTTGACCAAGTTCAAGGGTCAAAGGCTAAATCATAGAGGTGTATTTACCAGTCGAAGTCGCCACCTTTAGGCTGCCCAGAAATGATGCGTCGATTGGAAGTTAGTCAACTATTTTGACCTGCAGTTTGCCAGTGGAACTGCCCCCAAGTTGTCAAGTTTTTAGTATTATATCCAGGTTATACAATCGCATATGCTGCACGCATTAATGTGGAAACAATTATTTAAGTATCTATATTTCCCTTCCAAGACATCATTGATATTGGTTGTTTTAGATAACTCACAGAAAAGTTGACTTAAATACGTCTTCTGTGGCTCTAGCCCTCAATGCAGGTTGCTTACTGTAACAATTCCTTGATTGGCTGTCAAATGATTGCCAGTTTGTGAATATTTGGCGGTCAATATTCAATGTCTGTATTACCAATTCAATTTCAAGTTTATTCGCTAACTTCTTTAGAAGTGTACGAAACATATATACATGAAATATACATATAATGGCGGCTATATATGTTATATACATAATTAAATTGTATAGGGGTTTATGTTTTCCAGTGATATAAATAAATGTGATGATAGTAGTGGTCATAAACTGATGATGATGATGATGATGATGATGATGATGATGATGATGATGACTTCTGCGAGTATTGTGGTTGGTGATGTCTGTCTGTCCGTCCGTCCGCACGCCCGCCCGCCAGCCCGTCCGTCCGTCCGTCCGTCAGTCCGTCTGTCTGCCTGCCTAACTGCCTAACTGCCTAACTGCCTAACTGCCTAACTGCATGCATGCCCGCCTGCCTGACTATTCGAGGCATATCTCCGGACCTGCGTGAGGAAGAATTTCCAAATAGGGCTCAATATGTTAATTAGCATAAATGCAATTATGAATGATGGGAATGCTAGATATTATACTAACGTAAACACAAACGATATATTCTGTGTAAGAATTGTGTTAATCGAATATTCGACATCAAGCATTTAGAAATTTGAACATTGGAAGGCGGTGGCTCCACCACAACAATCACCATTAACGTTACACTGAAAACAAAAACGTACTCAATATTGTTCTAGACCCTACACCCAATACAACGGAGGAGATTTTCGATAATCTAGATAGATTTGGTATTAAATAGCACTATTTTGAGCTGCTAAGGTAGACAAAAATGCACAGTGGATAAAAAAAATATGAAAATTAACTATTCTCCTTAGAGCGTCGTCAGACCTGTCACGCAATACTCGAATTCAGTTGCTCGCCTCTATGATAAGAGAGTTGTTCGACTTAGTATAAATTTAGTTAATTGTAATAATTTTGGTGGTTATCGTGGAAACGGTTCTGTAAAAAAAATAGTTGCGCCACTTTCAGACGCTACATCCACCCGGTGATAACCCTACAGCTAACCCTAACAACTACTATCATAGTCACTTTTTGCCCGATCACTTGTGCGAACTCCTTAACTAGACCTCTTCTCCGATTTAACTGGTAGACTAACCCTGGTTAACACACACATAATCAGCGATATTTTATTATGCAACCCGCTCCTTAAAATGTAAATCTTCGTTGTCTGCGTGTGAGAAACATATTAACCAGAGACGTCTTACTGTGCTCCCATCCTAACAGAGAAATACACTTTGTTTAAACTGTGGGTATGTTGATTTACATCCATCTCAGGACTTCACTGACCTTTCGGGAAAATATTTGGATAAATATAGGGATAAAATAAACAAAAGATTAAAGCAAGTATGGCACATAATAAAAAACAGGGCAGATATAATGATGGTTAAAACTAATAGAACAGATATTGAACTAAAATATTAAAAGGTGGGACAGAACATCACAAAGGACCTCTCCAATTTATCCACCCATCATATGACGTCATATGGCGTCATTATCAACTACGTGAGGTGTAGGATGACGTCATAATCATGGCGTCATTAATGACTCGATTTAGTTTGTCTTAAACGCTTAAATGTCCGACACGTTCTACGAATTGTTTGTCTTTATATCATTTAATAAACATGCTGCCGAATATTTTGAAACTAATTTCAATGAGTGATGTTGCTGCCTATGGCAGTAACATCATCCAGTCAAATTAGTTTCAAAATATTCAACAGCTTAACTGTGTAGTTTTCTGGAAATTGGTAGTCAGGAAGTTCAGATATCGCTCGATCACAACGCGAGTGAGGTGTGGGTGGAGCTTGGCTAAAGATAGCTAAAACTGGAACGATCCATTGCCCAGACGAACGCAGCTATCAGTTGTAGATCCACAACAATTCCATAGAGTTTTCATTTCCAGTATGTTGTTGTCTACTCGGTCCAATGGACTCGAATCACTGCTGGCTGTTTCTAGTCTTGAGGAACAGTTCCATTTGTTCATCTTGTGGTGAAGAGCTGCAGAAGTTTTTGCCATAGTTCTGACGTGCTTATTTATTATCTGGCTAGTGATTCCATCGGGAACTGGATAGCTTATGATTCAGGTTGCTAATCCACGTAGCTACATTCTCTCCCGTGGGTGTATGAATTGGTCAGCGCCTCATCTACCGTTGCCTCTTCATTTGCGCGTGATTTCTGTTGATTCGCCCCATTTATGTCTGTCAATCGGAAGATTTCGTTTTTCTTTAAACACCTTCATGAGAAGTTTTGCTCCATATTTTCCACAACATACTTGGATATTCTTTTCCAAAATTATGATTCCATGAGGCATGGGGCATGCATGTTGTGCTCAGTCCTCCTGATAGTTTCAGTGGGGTTGGGTGAGGGTGGGTGGGGTGGTGGTGGGGAGTGATAATTTCTTCTGAGTTACTTTCCAGCTGCATTGTTATCTTCGCCGGTCTGCCATCACTGCCAACCCCCCCCCCCCCCCACACACACCTAACTAACTTAGAACTTCTCTCTCTTTTGATGCACACATTATTGATTACCAAGAAAACATCTGGAGATGTAATGGTCTGCCATCGACCTGAGTAGAGGGAGGGGCAGTATCTGGATGGTAAATGAGTTGAAAAGTATTTTTTTATCGGCCAGTCCTCCACCTCCTCCTCCGGCTGACGGTTTCCAGGTACACCAAAAGTGAGAATGCATGTTAAAGTCGGCGTCTTAAGGATACTTCCTTAAATTATGAAAAGTAGACAAATTTAGAAAGGTTTGGTATGTATGTAGCCTGAACATGCACAAGAAACAGAGTTCTACACATAATTAAGAACTTACAATCTCATCAGATTAGTTACAATAGTTGCAGTGCTGGTGATTTGAAGAGTGTGGTCAGCGTAAAGGTATAAGAGAGCGCAATAGAAAATTTTCAGCAATAAATATTGATTATACGGACAAATCAGTAAAATAAGGAGAAAAATAGTGGTGATAAAACGGGAAAAAATTAAGTAGAGGGTCAGTGAAGCCGCGCAATCTGTAATCCGACCAACGTATGTCTAAATATACAGCTACATTGGCCGATATACACGATTATGACGCAGACTAATTGAATTATTTTCTTGATGATTTTGTGTCCGTATTCATTGACTTCAATGTTAACGCAAATCTCACCTTATCTTGTACTAACCATTCACATGGTAGTATTTGCCACTCATAATCCATCACTGCCATTTTAGCTTTTTATCATGCCGACAACGAAATATATTCAGTCTTTAGTAGCTAAATATTGATACATTTCTACAGCATATGACGGCTCTCATTATTTACTTGTCAACCAATCAGAAAAATCCTAGCGTCCCTGCCTCGATGTATGCGCTCAGTCAAAGAGGTGCCATCTAGAGTTTGGCAATGTGGTATAAAAGCAATCATACAGGTAAGCTGTTGAATATTTTGAAACTAATTTGACTGGAAGTTGTTGCTGCTGCAGCAGCAACAACTTCCCGGTAATGCATTGACACTTATATCACATCACACACTATCGCTTGAGGAGACAAGATGGTGGCGATCACTGTTCAACATTTACGCGATATTACAAAGCAGATAATTGTGATACAGAAAAGGGAATGTGACAGAATATAACTGACATGGACTCTATAAACCATAATCTATCGGTACAATACGGTATTTGAGATGAGATTAGCATCCCTTAAACAGGTTACCCGTGCGCTGACAGATAGTACGCCAGCCCTGGCGGAAGTCAGTGAGATACCCTTTGTCCAATTCTTAGAGAGTCTGTTTGACCGTGTTATTCTAATATGAGTTTAATACACTATTAGACTATTTGTTTGTTCGGGATAATTTTAGCCCTTTTCTCCTCAAATGTGTTCAAGAAAATGTAACGCTAGTTACCGAGCCAGTCAATCCAGTGGGAAATTGTCAAAAATAGTATTTTCTTCGTCTGCAAATGGGCATGTCCCAAGACGACTACAGAATGCGTTTTGGCCAACTTGAGTACTAAAGGGTTAATTAATAATAAAGATCCCAATCACCTTTCCAGTTTTTGCTAAACCCCGCCCACTTCTAGCTACGCTCCACCCACACCTCGCTCGTGTTGGGATCGATCGATCCTTAGACTCCCTGACTATCGGTTTTCAGAAAACTATACAAATAAGCTGTTGAATATTTCGCAACTAATTTGACTGAGTGCTGTTGCTGCCTATGGCAGCAACAGCGCCAAGTCAAATTAGTTGCAAAATATTCAACACAATATTGATTAAAAAGTAGAGACATACAATTCGTACATCATGTCGGACTATTAACAGTTAAATTGAATTGAATTGAATTGAATTGAACTTTATTACACTCAGATCAATTTTACATTGATACATGAGGGAAAAGATGCGCGTGTGTGTGTGTTGTAATATTTAAGGCGTTTATATGCTAGTTCCCGGGAAAAGATGCGGGCCAAATAGCATCATTTATGACGAAATGCTCGTCAGATTGATAGATGGATACTCTGAAAAGGTGACTTCAAGCTGTGAATAAGCAAACATATCTATAGCCTTGTCTCTTTATAGTCACACGATCTCAACATGGAATAGAATAGATTAAATAAACCCTAACGCAATGACGCACATGGTTCGTACTAGTAAAGTGCTTTCTGTAAACAGTTGCAATTTATTGCTAATTTTTGGAATAAAAATGACAATGAATGAACGAAAACTGTCTATAAATATCAACTCTTTAACATAATAATAATAGCCCACACTCATTATAATTGGCGGTCTTTATTAACTATTTCCCTAGTGACTTGAACGAGAGAAAAGCGCGCGTTTGCCACATAAATCGGCCATTCTTCAACAATCCATGAGGAAGGTTCACGAAAGTTCCATTAACAATTGGAGAGAAAACTTAGGAGACTAATATTAAAGCAAACAATAGATGCTGGCAAGGTGCAGCTCTTCATCAAAGCTCCTACAACGAACTCAATAGATGAACACGACTTCAAGTGGATCACATAACTCGTCTCATTCAGTATGGGTCAAAATGAGATGTCAAACCAGTTAAGTACGTGTGCAGAATATATTTTTAAGAATTTGACTAAATTTATTTGCTGCCAATCACAGCTACGACTTTTAGTCAGTTTGCTGTTCAACTAGTCCGCATGGGTTTGTTCCAGCACAAGGAAACTTAGAATGCACTTGGCTAATAAATTATTAAGCGCAACAATGAACATACTCGCTTCATTTCATCTTCAGATGAAGACGTCTGTAATTATATAAGGCGGCTCTCGTAGCCAGCCGAGATAGACATTCAATGCACAGTGTACTATGGGTTGGCATGAGCCTGCCATAGCTCAAGTGTTATATGTGGACTTTGTCAAGTGATGGGAGAAAGTCCCCGGAGACATGTGGTAGGGTTAATGACAATTAGCTCCCCTACAGGACACGATAGGCCCACGATGACTGTTTAATTGCCAGTTTAAGGACTAGCAATTCTCTCCTTTGTACTCGCTTATAGCCTATTATACTGGCGCGTGAAAAGCGCTACAAAGCCCAAATTACTGACAAATTAGCGATATTTCTGCGCGGACAGTCCTATGCACAAGTGCTGTAGCACGTGGTCGGAAGGACAATGAACCGTGAAATGAAGCACGATGTGTGGAGGGTGTCAGTTGTGAGGGCTACTATATCCAGGGCGTCAACTGGAATGAGTGCCGTGAAGGGCTGTCCCGAGGACTAATGAGTATTGCTAATAAAACACAACATTGGGCCGTCATCCTCCAGGTGTCCAATGCTATTGCGTTGTACGAAACATATACTATTCACGGTCGTCACATTGCAACACTCTAATAGAAAAATCGAATTCTGTTTTAAAATTTAAGTTAGGCTATTCTCGGAATTAGGCATCTATACTTGGAATATTTAATAGACATCGATTTGGTAGATTTAAGCTAATTTGAGAAATTAATTACGCTAGAAACATGGGCTGAACAACGTGTATGTTGTCGCCTGGGCACATACGTCGTTATGCAGAATGCGTGATTGCAACAAATTCCCTGTATAGGCCAGTATAGTTGTCTTGAAAGAGAAACACGAGACTCTCAAGGTTTAGTCATGTAGTTCGTAACTCCGAGCGCATACCCATGACATCGGATTCAAGTTTTGGGGCGGTTTAGGACGAATGTTCAAGGCATGGATTGCATAAAAATGACAATGTCCTGAACGCACAAATGAGATAAGGTAGATTGGCGACATATGCATCTTTGCCAGAAATGCTAAGCAGACGGAGGGACGACCGGACGGCATGAAGGAGTGGCGGAGAACACGACATAATGACGGACTGTAGCATGACGGACGGAGAGACGGACCGACGTGTGGACGGGCGGACGGAAGGACCTATGCTTGTTGTTAAGCACAACTAAAAGTTTGTTAGCTGTTTTAAACGATATATTGCGATAGCTCGCACGAGTTGTGAACAATGCTGCTAATAGTCTGTTCTCAAGAGGCAGAACTGTTGAGCACACGCCCGGGGCCAGCGCGCACGCACGCATTCTCTTCATCGCGTGGAAATTAAAGACTAATTCATTCTGCTTTTCTATAAACAGATGTCAAATTAAATCCTATTTATAAACTATTCAGAGAGCAAAATTAACCGGCAAATAAATCTCAGATTGCGCTAATTACAGGCCGGCCACGTTAACTTAACACACGCATAAAATTATGTCATTTTCTTTACGATATTTATGCAATATTAAATCATACAGCGCGCGCTGCAGTCTGTCCAATAATTTAAAACTGAACATTTAATACGGGAATAATTCAATAGCTTTACAAGGTTCCCTGTTAATAGAGTGTGCAAAACAAAGACGGGAATACTAACTAAAGCTTAATGTGAAATTTATTTGTTAAAAAGTATTATCAAATATGAATAATATTAATCTTTTTTTAAATAAGCAGAATTTGTAAAAGATTACAGGTGAATGTAATGTTGTAACATAAAATGGAATAATATACAATCAGATATAATTAGATAAAATTATTAATTAAACAATTATCGTGCAAAATAGATAGTTTCTTAGAATAGGGTTTATATATTTAGTTTTACGCTTATCACACTGATGTCAAATGTTTAATTTTAACCAGCTAATAGAAGCCAAATGGGTGGGGATGTTTGTTGATACACGATTCTATCGTAGACATCACCATCGAATAGTA
>CM067360.1:123292753-123362753 GCA_034401795.1 Chaetoderma sp. LZ-2023a
CGCATGACACGTGTGTTCATATCTGCTCGTTCTTGTTGTTATCTCGGATGCAAGGTGTCGCCAATCTATCGTCCGGTTCTGGTTTGTCTCTCGTTTCTTCGTCCTCGTGGTGGTTCCTCTGGCTCGTCGAACACTTCATTTTCCCCGGCGTTATCGTCAACATCGTCGTCATATACATCGCGACCAACGGGAAATGGCCCTCTTTCTAACAGCCCAGATGGAATGAATTCTACAAGACAGATATAGAATATAATAACGTACATACGTTGGTGGGTATGGGATTCGGTAATCAATGGGTGCACTGAGAATACGCGGATAGTGGGTAATCACTAAGCAGTAGGCCCATACGTACACGTCTGCCCAGACATGTGGGTTGTGTGTACATACATGTATACGTGTATGCACAGGCACGTGTGTTTGTTGTTGCTTGTGCGCCCATCTCAAGGCAATACGTTTTCTAAGTTTACGTAGTCTGTTAGAACATACTATCACGAAAATTCAGTAATTGTTGAATGGAATATAGACTTCACTCATGTTGGTGGGGGCTAGGTGTGCGGGTGTGTGGTGGGGTGCCGACTTCTGCCGCAAATTTTCTGTTTTAAGCATACATTATATTGGTGGGTGAAGCGGTGACAGTGCGGAATTATAATACTATAGGCGATACAAACCCGAAATTTAGAGGTAACATGGAAACAGGCCACCCCAACCCCAGACCCCAACTACCCACCCATCTTCTAGTAAACACACTTCATTATGAGTAAATCTTTTATTGCGTATTATAACCATACACATTATCCATCTATAAACAACTGAATCTTAAAAGATCGTCAAGAAATTGTCCATGGCTTAATAAAGCGCGTGCGATGCCAACATTTACCCGTATGTCTATGCAAAAGCTGCACAGAATGTACCAGGTGTCCTGTCTAACTAGTTATCTCTCAACACACACCCGTCATAATTGTAATCTGGCAAGTCAGTGGCACATGTCTGTGCGTCTGTCTGTCTGCCCGCCTACCCGCCTGCCTGCCTGCCTGCATGTCTGCCTGCGTGCCTGCACGCCTGTTTAATGTTACTTTGGTCTGCAAACTTTTATTGAAAAAAATTTAAGCATATAGAGTTAAAGAAGCTGGGCAATATAACTCCCATGCACAATAATACACACATCTATCTACCCTATATCACTTCACCATCTCGACCTTTGCTAGGAAATAAACCAGCTCATCCCAGTCCCAACTATCAAAGAGGTTCTGAATGAATGGACGAATGTTTGCTGGTAAAGGGGGATAACTCGATACACACCATTACATCTGTATACCAAGTCAGACCAGATTATCATCTCCTGCGAGAAACAGAACACACCCAGTCGACCTCCGCGCAGTGTATTATCGTATATGTTACCCGTGTCAGCAACAAGACTAGTCTCTTCAAAGAATAACACTCTGGAAATATAAATAACACACAAACACAGAAATCAGGCAGCTCATTATTATCAATTTATATGTATCATAATTTTCATGATTATTGTAGTCGTAATATTGCTACTGATGCTGCTCGCGGTGCTCCTGCCACTGCTACATCTACATCCACTACTACCACCACCACTACTTAGTCAACTACTAGTCCTACTACTACTACTACTACTACTATTACTAATAATAATAATACTGCTGCTGCTGCTGCTGCTATTACTACTACTACTACTACTACTACTACTACTACTACTACTACTACTACTACTACTACTACTACTGCTGCTGCTGCTGCTGCTGCTGCTGCTGCTGCTGCTGCGACTACCACTACCACTACCACCACCACTACCACCACTACTATTACTATTACTACTACTACTACTACTACTACTACTACTACTACTACTACTACTACTACTCGGTAGATTTCTTAGATTTAACAATCTATGAATGCAGGCAATTTACCAACTCGGGAAATTTAGACTACAAAGTACCTTTAAAACCAACCGATTCACTTCACAAGAAGTCGTTTCTTCCAGCTCATGCATTCAAAGGATTGATTAAAAACCAAATTATTTTTTCCGAATTCTAAAAACAGGAAAAACTTAAATGAGACATGTTCAGTACTGCTTCAAGCACTCAATCCACGGGGCTATTCAACCCGATTCGTTAGAAGTTCACAATCAGAATCATTGACAATTAGAACACCCCCACCCCCAATTCACCTTTCCGGAGTAGGCCTACCCATCCATCATATGACGTCATAATGAACTGCGTGATGTGTACAATGACATCATAATGAATGACGTCATGAATGACGTCGATAAGTACGTCACGAACGCATATTTGAAGACGGTCTATGCGTTGTTGTACAAATTGTTTGCTTTTACTGTTTAATAAATATTCTGTTGAATATTTTGAAACTAATTTGACTAGGCGCTGTTGCTGCCTATGGCAGCAACAGCACCCAGTCAAATTAGTTACAAAATATTCAGCAGCTTTCCTGTATAGTTTTCAGGAAATTGATAGCTAGGGCATTCGGGGATCGATCAATCCCAACACGGCGAGGTGTTGGTGGAGCTTAGCTAGTGATTGGCGGGGCATAGCTAAAAATGGAAAAGTCCATTGTTATGCGATTCAGAATTAGAACCATTTAAAATTGAACATAACCTAATGAAGGAATCCAGCCTTAGCAAGCCCCGCCCACCTCTATCTACGCTCCGCCCATCTCTAGCTAAGCTCCACACACGCTTTGCCCGTTTGATCAATCGATCCATGCACTCTCCGATTCTCAATTTCCAGAAAACTATGCTGGTAGGCTGTTGAATATTTTGAAACTAATTTTACTTGGTGCTGTTGCTGATATCGTCCAGTCAAATTAGTTTTAAAATACTCAGCAGAATGTTGATTAAATAGTAAAGCCATACAATCCGTACAACTTGTCGGACTATTACGCGTCTGTGCCGGACTAAATTACGTCATTCTTGAGGTAGTTGATTATGACGTCAGCCCACACGTCACGTTGTTGATTATGACGTCATGTGATTGACTAAGAAACTGGATTCATCAATTGAAGGCAGCGAGCTGGTAACCAAATGCAACAAGAAAACGTGCAGGCTAGACAAGTACACATCAGATACACTAGCATTCATAAATACACAGACTAAAACATGTACATAAATTAGACATGACATAAACTGTGACATGAACACTATTATCCACCTAATTAATTGCTAGTATTTTTAAAAAACCCTATGTTGGTGAAACCAAAAATGTCCATAGATTTTGTGGTACTCGCCACGTTTCTGACGTAAATTTGGAACAGGATACTGCCATCACTGATCACTTTAATCTTCTTGACCATCAATGACCAGCCACTTCACAATTATCCCAATAGAGATATATTAGTCGGATCACAGATAAAGCCACGTAGTAGTAGTAGTAGTAGTAGTAGTAGTAGTAGTAGTAGTAGTAGCAGCAATAGGCAAAGAAATAATTGTGGTAGTAGTAGGCCTGCTAGTATATTGTTCATCGTTCATCATCATCATCGTCGTCGTCGTCAACATCTTTGCTTTGCTATTTTCCTCCTCATAATTATCACTGTCATCACCATAGCCATGTAGGCAGCCATTGTTATTAGATGCAACGCTAGATAAGAATAGCCGTAATGAGCAGAAACGAAACCACAATATTAGCATCCAAATTCAAGATAAAATTTACGACTTCGTCGCAGTACAGGAGTTGTCTCCCTTATACTATTGGCACATTACACTAAGATCAGGCGGCACGATTCAGCATACCCTTACTAACTGATTATTAGCTAATCAATATCCAATCTGCGCAGTTACTACATATACACATGGCTATTGCTGCGCCAATGGATGAATTCCAAGAATCTCGATTTCATAGTAACTACGGAAGCAACAGCGCCCAGTCAAATAATTTTCCAAATATTCAACAGACTGTTTATTAAATGGTAAAGCCATACAATAAGTACAACTGGGGACTATTCCAGGTTCATGACGGGGTAATTATGTCAATTATGATTGTGACATCGGCCTACGTAATTGATTATGACGTCATATACTTGACTTCAATATCGGATTAATACATCGACCCATTGTATGGTCTAAATGGACCATCACCCTATGTACGAGTTAGGTGTTATAACCAAATATACATTCCACAATCGTGCACACCACGGATAGATGAAGGTGATGTTACCTGGCGTGGTTATTACAGGAAATAGACGATAAAGATCATGCGCTATCCGTCAGCGGGCATAGTTTGCCCTATATATTACGGTATTTGGCCGTAACCAATAATAAATTCCCACCTGACCAATGGGCAAATAACTTGGACATTCACCCTTGTATGTTTACCGTAGAAGACCCCGGTCAGGCCGATGTATCAGCTCCCAGCGATACGCAGTCCTCTCACGCCAGCCGACATTGCGAGGATCTACCCAGAGCAACTTCACCTGATGAGCAATAGAATAATTGGCAAATTCATAATTCATATTTAAAATCAAGTATCTATTAGATGGCATGATATAGGTACGTCCTACTTCCTATATTACAAATGTATTCATGTAGGTTTATAGCGCCACATTACAGGATTTAGTATATTTAATAGTTGTATTTATTCAAACCCGAATATCTCACTTTCAAACTAGCTATACAAGTACGCTCTTTAATAATTTGAAAATAGTTTAACTGAATTCTAATTAACAAACAGATTGTCTATCCTCTAATATTCAAGAGAATATTCCTTGCATTGTAAAGAAACTGTTGATCGAATAGTGAGTTCGTGTACAATTTCATAAATGAAACAGACCTGATGCAATTCTATTCAAATCACCCCTGTTGGATCTCGGATGTTCATTGGACGCAGGTATGTTAACAATGGCGACACATGCCCACATATAATCGACACTCAATTAATGCAGGAATCCAGTTTTAGCTATGACCCGCCCATCTCTAGCTAAGTCTCACCCACGCTTTGCTCGTGTTGGGATCGATCGACCCCAGAAAACTATACATGTATGCAAGCTGTTGATTATTTTGAAACTAATTTGACAGGGTGCTGTTGCTGCATATGGCAGCAACAGACCCCAGTCAAATTAGTTTCAAAATATTCAATAGAATGTTTATTAAATAGCAAAGCCATACATTCCGTACAGCAACACTTTAGTCCGTCATCAATTAAGCGTTCGTGAATTTATCTGCGTCACTTAATTTATTATGACGTCATATATGCTTGACGGATAAACTGGAATGCACATATAATGTTCCCCATTATTCACCCAACCCACATACATGGCACTCGACTGCATCGAGTTCCCAATGACCCTATCCCACCAACCACCTCCACGTCGAATACTCACTTGGTCTTTCGTATCGCCAGTATGCCAGAGCGCGTTTCTCATGAACTCTCCTGGACCTGTGCTCGAGTTAACCAGTTTCAGTTGGATGCCTGGTTCCGCCACGGCTCGGAATGGCGTCGGATCCCAGTATGTCTGCGTGACCTTCTTCCACATAACAACGTAAAAGTGGCCGCTATCCTGGACAATTAAAATGTGGGTAAAGGATAGGCTACAGTATAGTTCAGAAATAACTTTAAATGTTTACAAAACAAAATAAAAACGTAATTTTGAATATTTTGAACATAATTGAATTGGAAGACATCGCTGCCGAGTATATCTTCAAATCAAATTATGTTCACAATACACAATAGAACATTTGTCTTCAAAATTTTTTGTTTTGGAACTATTTCAACTAACTTATATAAACTGTACTTTATAAACATCCAACAAATTAGGTAAAGGTATACTAGAGAGATCAATTTCTTACTATTCTCCGCCCATCTCTAGCTAAGCTCCGCCCACTTTGTACACGTGTCTGCTTTTAATATTTTGAACGTAGATTCACAGAATCCCAATTCCAAGGTCAAGCAGTTGAATGTTTTGAAACGAACTTGACAATGAGCTGTTGATGGCGGTTTATTACGTTGCTATGCACAACTTCAGACAGGCCATAAGCTAGACCTCATGGAACAAAGACAGGACACTTACCGTGGATTAGGCTTCAACTCCAAACTGGGTAAACTCGGCATTGTTGACAAAGGTTCAGGACTTTGTTCATGGATGGGATCGTATGGAGGGGGCACACGCAACAGCAATGGAGATGCACTGATGGCATTCCTTAGTTCCAATGGCCTATTTGCCACAAATACGGCTTCCAAACCCCTATGCCGCCACCGGACAACATGGACTTGACACATTGCTGATCGCAAAGCCCCAAAAGGTTCTAAGGCTACAAAAGCTGTCATCAACCAAATAGACTTCATACTATGCAAGACAGCAGCAAAACCCCTACTTCGGGATGCTCGTTCCTATGGAGGCACAGACCTCAATTCTGACCATAAGCCAGTCATTACACACCTTCAGATGAACCAGCTCTACCTAATGATGTATAAACGCAATACCAGGCAAGAGGGTAGAGTCACCTACAACTTACCCAAGCTGATCAGCGGCACTGACACTCAAATGTCATACAAAAAGGCCCTCGGGGAGCAAATAGCTAGCATCGACGTCAGCTCCGATCCAAACGAAGCCCTAACCAAAATATTGATATCTATGGAATCATCAGCTACGAGCCCCATAGGTGTTCTAAAAATAACAGAACTGGGTATACTGACGACCCTCTCGTATTAAAACTGTCAGCAGAACAGAAAGCGTTACGTCTGCGCATTTATCAAAGTGGCCAAAGTGAAGAACGCACCAAACTACGTCAGTAACGCAATAACATTCTGCGCCACATTAGTACAATTAATACAGCACAGGTTGAGAAGGCACTTAAAGCCCTGAAAAATGGACGTACATCTGGACCTGATGGCAGGAGCAATGAACTATTCAAATATGCAAGTGACATTATCTCAAAACCGATCACGCACATCATCAATTCAGCTTCTATGCACCACCTTCCCATCGACGCTGTAGGCCAAGGCATCCTTATCGCTCTACCCAAGCCCAAGAAGCCACCTGCCCCCCCCCCCCCCCCCCACCCCTGCCTATCCCCTCAGCCGATCTGTGGTCCATTGTGCTCCTTAACAGTATACGGAAAATCATATCCAATGTTACTCTATGCCGCATCCGCGACAAGATCGACGACTTCACCGGATCATGTCAAAGTGGCTTCAAACGTGGACGCAGCTGTGCAGACAATGTATGGGCTCAACGCATGCTTGTGTCGGTAGTCATGTCCAAACACTGTGATTTCAACAAAATGGGCATTGGCATGTCACGAGCCTTCGACACAATCAAGCGCTCAAAGATCCTAGAAGTACTACACCAGGCCGGTTGCAATGAAGATGAGCTACGACTAGTGAGACTACAGCTTGCAGACTCCAAGCTGAGAGTACGAGTCAAGACAGTGAAGTCTATCGAGTTTGAGACATCAATCGGCTCCCCACAGGGAGATGGTCTATCCCCTGTGCCCTTCACTTGTTACATGGCTGCTGCATTGAAATCCGTGCGGGAACATTCCATAAGACCAACCCCCCCCACCGCCCGGTGTCAATACTGTGTATGCCGCTAGAGATGGAATATGCCGACGATGTGGACTTCATAGATGAGGAAAAGAAACCCCTTGACGAACTTCTCCCAATAGCTGCAAGCAAACTAAAAATTGAGAATCTCTTTATGAATGAATCCAAAACAGAGTTCACCCATATATACCTATCGACAAAGCATGAAACTAAAGAAAATGACGATCCACTCCGTGGCGGCGAACCATGGAGGAAGAGCAAAACCTGGGCTCACTGCTTTGCAGTAATACTGACATTGCTGCACGCTGTGTCATGGGGAACATAGCTTTCCAGTCCTTCTGGAAGCTATGGATTCGTAGATCAAAGATGCCTTTGGTAAAAAGCCTACGTTTATACAATGCAACCTGCGTATCCTTGATGATGCAGCTCTAGACAAACTTGACGCCTGCCACCGCAAACACCTACGCACCAGCACTGGCCACCGATGACCAGAGAGCATAGTTTCCAACGATGCACTATACAAGATGTGTAATACGCCGCCGCTGTCTGTAAATGTCGGCCAACAAAGACGGTCCATGTTTGGCCATGTGCTAAGGATGCCAGAAGATACACCAGCACAGACAGCCTTGGAATTCGCCCTACTCGGAGCCAGCAAATACAGAGCCAGAATAGGACGTCATTGCATAAATCTGCTAAGTGTGCTACGAGGTGGCCTCAAGAAAGCAGGATTAGGTACACTCGAGTCAGTAATAGACATGGGGAAGCTAAGGATTTTGTTCGAGGACAAGACACAGTGGGCAAAAGCGAAGAAGGACTGATTGCAGCTGTAAGATGTTTCTACTACTACAGCAGCAGAATACAGTAATCATACATACATGTGGAAGAAGGTTACGCTGCATATGGCAGCAACAAATTTCAGTCAGATTTGTTTCAAAATATTCAACATAATGTTTATTAAATCGTAAATTATCCAAAGACATACAATTCAGTCTGTTTATAACGAACATTTGCCACTTTACTGACGGATCTACAACATTTGACTGTGACGCCAGGTAACAAGTGACGGACTTCGATTATGACGTCAGATATTTGAGTGGATGGTCGGATGCCGCCATTGACTCTACAGTTAAACCTATCTATATGAGACACATGGCTTTGGGGCCACATTATGGTTCATTAAGAGTAACAACGTAACGCAAAGTACAGTCTATCGGCCCAACATCGGCCCAGCATCGGCCCGGTAAGCTGCGTTATCTGTGGTAATAAAACCTGGCTTCAGTTTAAATATTGCGCGGATTCACAAATAGTATTCTCTGCATGTTTGGCAGGTAATGAGTGTGCTGCTGATTGATCCGCTTATGCCGTGGTGAATGTGGCGAGAAAGTACGCGAACAAGAACTAAGAACACAACTTATAAGTTCATCGAGAGACCCCCGCGTAACTAAAATCCTCAGTACAGAAATTTATTTAAAGGATATATACAATTTTGTTCTTTAAAATTTATTTTAAAAATGGTGACAATATGTATCTTCTAGACTATAAATAAACAAATGTGATAGAAGTTAAATAGGCCTATTATTCTTCTTCGAAAAGACTATAGTAACACAGTACATCTACTCTTATTAATTAATAAAGAGTCGGACCATTGTGACTATCTATGGTTACATGTACCATGTTTCTTGTCAACGCAGGTTGCTATTTCATTTTCCTAACAGCGGATTCTTGAAGCAATATATTCAACTCCCGATATATTAATATCGTCATTTGGGGTCGGGGTGGTATGAATATCAGATATTCAGCTTCCGTGAATGCCGTGCGATTAAATATATAGCTGCTGTTCTAAGAAGAATACTTATGTTTAAACCGTGGAGTATAGTAAAGCTGATTGGCACAAGGTGGAGAAAACTTACAACAAACAAGAGGAAATGTCTCTATATCTCTATATACGTTTTCATTCCATAGATTACGAAACTAAAGCCGTGTTCTCACTGAGAAGTTAATCGGGAATAACGTCATGCCTCAGTATTGCGCTACGCCGGTTAAGTCTCTAGTGAGAACACGGCCCAAGGCCGTGTTTTCACTGGAGACTTGACCGGCGTAGCGCAATACAAATAGCAGGTATACTGTCTAGCATTCTCATTGAACTGGCTCTTGTACCAGAATAAATACGACATTTATTTCGAAATTTAATTCCACAAAATCTGTGGTTTCTCTTCCGATATATCGCTGTTGCTTCCCTATGTGAACGCAGCCTATTTCGTCAAAATCTTTCAGGTAGCGTTAACGTCAGCATTTTCTCGGACTGTCTGCCAGGTAGCGTTACGGTCATCGTGTTATCTCGCTGTCCACCAAAAGCACCACCGTCCAGTCCGGGACTATCTCCAAGCAGTGTGAATGCAAACCGATATATCGGCTATATAATAAGCTACATAGTACACGAAATAGTTAAACATGATTAGGCAATGAGAAAGAGACCTTAGGCAATGTTTCCACTAGAGATTTAATCAGGAGTACACCATACTGAATACAGTATGCCGTTACTCAGTGTTAACTCTCTAGTGTTGACTCAACACGGCCTTAAATAATGTTGAGGTACTGATGAATTTATTACTAAACTGGCAAAAATTGTCTTCACAGAGAGATCAAAATTTGAGGCGTTTTAGAAAGAACACCACCTAGAACTAGACTTACACGATTAAGTGATTAAATCGAAAATCGCGATTATGTTTTAAATCGTCAATTTATATGATTTAATATTAAATAATCGAATAATCGTGAATATTTTCTATTGCATAAAATATTTCAAAACCTAACTTTCAACTACATTATTAATGCGATCGGTCATGAAAAATGACATTTTGCTGAGTGAATGTATGCCAATTTGCAGGGCAAGAGAAGACTATTTTTGAAAATGTATTACTGGAATACCTGGCTCGAGAATCAATCAAGACATTCCAGTGATACATTTTCAAAAATAGTCTTCTCTTGCTCTGCAAATGGACTTTTCTAAACACCACTGCAGATTTCGCCATTGATATTCTTTTGTTGCTATGTCTTGGTAATTTGTATCCAAGCTGATTAATCGGGTAATCGCGATTATTTTTTAATAATCGATCCCGATCACTCAGCGCAATAATCGCGCAAGCCTACCTAGAACCCTATTAATGGGAAACTGATTCCCTCTTCCAATCATCCCCACATGGCTATCAATCACACTAAACTGAATTTATCGCGTCACTCTTAGTACAGACCTGATAACTGAAGATAAAGCCCGCATAGTCGTCATCTACATCGCTGTTCACAAAGAATGTCCCACTGAAGTCCACGCCGTTAAATGCGTTATAACCTGAATAAAATAGAACAATATATACAATAATATAAAAATAATCTCGTTAACACTTTAACGTAACATTTGACTTTCCAGATTTTATCAAGAGATAACAGCTCCCAGTCAAAGTAGTTTCAAAATATCCAATAGAATATTCCTTATATCAAAAAGAATCTGTCATTTCGTGTCTGCACGGGGTAAAGGGAATGGGGGTAATCCAGTTTATCCATCAATCATATGACGTCATAATCAACTATGTGAGTGTATTATGACGTCATAATTAATAGCAACAAGAATGACATAGATAGGTTCGTCACGGACGCTTAATTTATGACCGACTACGCTTTGGTGTATATGTATGTCTACTATTTAATAAACATTTGGATTATTTTGAAACTAATTTGACTGGGCGCTGTTGCAGCCATAGCCATAGCCATCAACAACACCCAGTCAAATTAGTTTCATAGCATTCAACAGCTTACCTGTGCAGTTTTCTGGAAATGGATAGTCAAGGAGTTCATGGATCGATCCTAACTCGGGCGACGTGTAGGTGGAGCTTAGCTAGAGATTGGTGGGGCTTAGCTAAAACAGGATTCCCCCATTGATGCAGTAGGGCCTACCCATGACTACAGATGCGCAGCGGATCAAACAATGTTCCCTTAATCCACTGACCATCACAAACAGGAAATGACAAATTCCTTATGAAGTATGAAATATTCCGTAAAATATTTTGATACCAAATGGAATGGGAGCTGTTGCTGTCATATGCTGTAAAGCTGTCTTAACATAGTAATATTGGAATTTCTATGGCTAAATGGTTAATGCAACTCGCGCGCAATGGATGAATCCGATCTGTCACTCAAGTCTATGAGACCATAATCTATTACGTCACATGTAGGATAACGTCGCAATCATAATTGACAGAGAATTGTCCGTCATGAAGCTGGAGTATTCCGTCAAGTGTACGAATTGCATGTAGTTGATAGGTTTACTATTTAATACGCATTCTGTTGAATATTTTGAAACTTATTTGAC
Source organism: Chaetoderma sp. LZ-2023a (assembly GCA_034401795.1). Classification (NCBI taxonomy): domain Eukaryota; kingdom Metazoa; phylum Mollusca; class Caudofoveata; order Chaetodermatida; family Chaetodermatidae; genus Chaetoderma; species Chaetoderma sp. LZ-2023a. The sequence goes on from CM067360.1 coordinate 123,304,634, forward strand.
TGAGCACGGATGCTGCCATGGAGCGCCCGTTCAAATTAGTTTTATAATATCCAACAGCCTACCCGTACAGTTAACTTGAAATTGGGATTCTGTGAATCCATGTTTCAAAGTATATAAATCGATCCCATTACGCACAGAACATGGGCGGGGCTTAGCTAGAGATAGGCGGAGCGTAGGTAGAAATGTATCCTTCCATTATAATAGCTTTTTGGACCATGCGATGGTAGTTCTTTAAGAATTTGTGATTTTGAGACCATCTTAAAGAGCCATCAACATGTGTGTCAAAAAGCAAGTTTCCTTTACAGATAAGTTTGACATAATGGACCTTTCCATTTTTTAGCTATGCCCCGCCCATCACTAGCTAAGCTCGACCCACACCTCGCCGTGTTTGGATTGATCGATCCCCGAATGCCCTAGCTATCAATTTCCTGAAAACTATACAGGGAAGCTGTTGAATATTTTGTAACTAATTAGACTGGGTGTTGTTGCTGCAACAGCGCCCAGTCAAATTAGTTTCAACAGAATATTTATTAAATAATAAAAGCAAACAATTTGTACAACAGCCCATAGACCGTCATCAAATATGCGTTCGTGACGTACTTATCGACATCATTCAAGACGTCATCCATTATGATGTCATTGTACACATCACACAGTTCATTATGACGTCATATGATGGGTGGGTACTCTGGAAAGGTGAATTAGGCAATGCAGTTTACAAAAACAGTTTGCACACGGTTTTTCATTAGGTAGGCTCATGCCTATTAACCCCGTTAACGATCATATCAGCCAAAAACGGCTTCTGAGGGGGTCTTGAGAAATGTCCATTTACAGACCAAGAGAAGACTAATTTTGAAAATTTACTACTGCAATAACTGACTCGATAACCGGGCCAGTCATTCCAGTGGTAAATTAAAAAAAGTCTCTAGGTTTGCAAATGGACATTTTCGATGAGATAATTGAAATCTTCGTGAACAAATTCGAGGGTTAAAGGGTTAACTATGACGTATTATAATTATGCATATGTATAGGCTAACACGAACGTGAATGGGAGGAATGCAGAAAGTGAAAGTTGCCAAGAAAACCAAATCTAACGGCACCAGACATTGTGCTAGCATAGAGTACTCATGTTTTGAATGACGAAAGAGATTTGATAGAGGCGCCATTGATACAGGACAGAAAATATATTTCTTAATATTCGTAGTGATAAATTTACGAAAATCGTCTGCTCAAAATGGACGCAAAGTTTCAATTTTCCTTTTAAAACTTGACCGTTAAAGGGTTAATGGATTTTTCTATTTTAGCTATGCCCCGCCCGTCACTAGCTATGCCCCGCCCATCACTAGCTATGCCCCGCCCATCACTAGCTATGCCCCGCCCATCACTAGCTATGCCCCGCCCATCACTAGCTATGCCCCGCCCATCACTAGCTATGCCCCGCCCATCACTAGCTATGCCCCGCCCATCACTAGCTAAGCTCCACCCACACCTCGCCGTGCTGGGATTGATCGATCCCTGAATACCTCAACTATCAATTTCCTGAAAACTATACAGGGAAGTTGTTGAATATTTTGTAACTAATTTGACTGGGTAAATTAGTTTCAAAATATTCAACATCATGTTTATTAAATAGCAAAGAATTACAAAGACATGCAATTCATACAACGTGTCGGAGTATTTGAGATTTGGTGACGGTCTATATGGAACCATTTGTGACGTAATGCTTGTGACGTCATCATACACGCGCTGGGATGATTATGACGTCATACGAGGTCTGATGATGGATGGATACTCTGGAAAGGTGAATTGGCGTAAGGAACATTTTGACAGCTTTGAGGCGCTGTTACCACGAGAGGCATGACAAGCTTTACATTTTTCTTATTTATAACAAATACACCTACGTCACAACTGGAGGGCGTTACACTTGCTTAATTTACATTCAATTGAAATAATTTAAATACGCTCCCAATAATGGTTAAAATTTAGTGACTTACTGACTGCGACACCAGGATCACTGTTCATAGTCTGTACTATCTCTGCGCCCTGGGAACATGCAATTATACAGGAACTGTATTACTTTGCATTGCATACATTACACCATTGCATTATTCATACCTAGATGATCACGGCTGTTCATATGACCACATCTGACGTCACATGAACACCTTGATATGTTTGGCTTAAACATCACTTTTTCTATCACGTTTATAGAGTTTACGACAATACCACTAAATAAGTATAGTTAAACCAGCTCACGGCGCGACCTGACCTTTAAAGCCAAAGTACAGCGGTTCTTAAGGGCGCTTACCGAAATAGCACCTGTTTTACTTTAAAGGATAACTAACCTCATCTCTTGATAGCTATTCAGGTGATCTAATATGCCACTCATAAGCTATGCAGGGAGTCTTACGCTTTTTCTCATGGCGCTAAAGAAAGATATTCACGCTTTATTATCTAAATGTTGCTACATTTGTTCATTCTATGCTGGCTGTCATTATTTACTTTTCAACCAATCAGAAAAAGCCTAGCGTGTCTGCCTCGGTATATCCACGCAGTCATAGAGGCGCCATCTATAGTTTGGCAATGTGTTATAAAAGCAGTCATACAGGTAAGCTATTGAATATTTTGAAACTAATTTGACTGGAAGTTGTTGCTGCTATATCCAGTCAAATTAGTTTCAAAATATTCAAGGAGATGAGTATTACATAATAAAGAATGTAATGCATTGGCACTTACATGACATCATACACTATCGCTTGAGGAGACAAAATGGTAGCGATCACCGTTGAACATTTACGCGATATTACAAAGCAGATAATTGTGATAGAGTTACAGGAATGTGACAAAATATGAATGATATGGAATCGATATACCATAATATATCAGTGCAGTATAACATTTGAGATGAGATATGCATCCCTTTAAAAGAATAGCAATCCTTTGGCTGACCAATGGCAAGAGATACTTCTATAGATAGGTCCAATTCTAGCTATGCCCCAACCCCATTTCTAGCTAAGCTCCGCCCACTTTGCACGTGTGTTTGAATCAAGTTTAACGCTTTGAACCATGAATCCCCAGGATTTCAACTTCAAGTTAAATATACAAGTAAACTGTTGAGTATTTTGAAACGAATTTACCTGGCAGCGACAGTTCTCAGTCAAATTGATTTCAAAATATTCAATAGAAAGTTTAGTAAAATGTAAATTCACTCACTAGAGAGTTAGGTAAATTTACAGTACAGTACAGTTCAGCTACTATCACGCATGGCGCTCAATGGACGTTTCCACGTTTATTCATCCATCATATGACGTCATATGACGCCATAATCAACTACGTGACGTGTAAGATGACGTAATTAATGACTCGATATAGTCCGCCTTTAATGCTTAATATGTCCGACACGTACGAATTGTATGTCTTTACTATTTAATAAACATTCTGTCGAATATTTTGAAACTAATTTGACTGGGCGCTGTTGCTGCCACAGGCTGCCATTGATTACAACATATTCAACAGCTTACATATATAGTTTTCTTGAAATTGATAGTCAGGGAGTTCAGATATCGATCGATCCCAACACAGACGTGTTGTGGGTGGAGCTTAGATTGAGATGGGCGGGGAATAGCTAAAACTCGAACGGTCCATTGCCACATTCTGGACGGACATACGCCATTTTGATTGTAAAGTCATGCAACAAGTGACGTATTTAATAATGACGTCAGATACTTGAATGACAGACCAGGCCCTTCCATTACGAGACCATCGTTGTGCTGTGACTAATTCATTGTTGATGCTACATTCGCCGATCGTTCAAGACATCTAATAAGGCCTATATAATATTTGGGGAATTGCTAGTCTGGCCCATCTGCTTATTCTGATGACATTTGGCATTTAACCCACTCACCCCAAAATTACTAATATTCTTCTAGACGACAAGGAGTAGATTTCACTAAGAGTGGTACGTGCCCGTTGCTCGTATAAGCATACCGTTTCTGAGAGGGAATGGGCGTGTCTTTATTGTTTAAAAATGAAGGAGCTACCACTTGTTGTTAGACGCATGGCAATTTTTCAAAACAAAAAATCGTACCATTTCTTAAAACTCGAGGATACGAATCTGCAAAATATCTAGGGACGTTTCTACATAGGGTATGTATATACAGTAGCCTATAATACCCGTCAAATGGAGCTATCTGATTGGTCTGATATCTACTTTGAGACAAGGCGTAATTTGCGCACCTTTGTGAAACTGACTCTCCTACCCACCCAACAACTGTAATACGCGCTATCTATTATTATTATACAATATCAGTAGTCTCGAATGATTGAGTTCCCAAGAAATCCCACCCCTCCAAATTCCCCAAAAAGGTTGATCCACGTTGACGTGCACTTTTAACAACACACCTTATTGAGAATGATCCAGTTCGGATCTATTTGTGAATCTCCTTCCGGGTCCAGCACCACAGTCTGGTAAGCTCTGAAATCTGTTGCGTATATCTCACCATTATCAGGACACACGTCCAGGTAATCCGGTTCTCCATCGCCATCCAGGTCTTCTTCACAGGCATCACCGCGACCGTTCTCTGACAAAACACATCCATCGTGACATTGGTCAGATGTAGAATGGCATGGGCATACGATATTAATATGGCTAGGCCGGTAAATACAAGTACAAGTTTCGTTATTAAAATTCAACATCAGGCAACGCATGCACCCGGAACATATTAAGTCTTGATTATTTCAGTTTTTACTTTCATTTTCGCAATCCTTCGCGGGAGCTACGCAAAACTTGGGAGAAACATGTCAAAGATAGAGTCATGGCTCAAATACACACAGGCGTAATCGCCCAATGAAACCAACTAAACAACCACCATATCATTGTATTTCTGAGAATAAAGTAAATTTCAATTGATTTTTTATGTTTATTTGCTAATAATTTGAATAGGTGCATAATGACTAGGCCATTTTATATCTTGAGTCCAATATGGATTGTTATTGTACTCGCCCACTTTGTGTTAAAAAACCCGTATTGGATACCAATTCAACATGAGGTGGACGCGTTCAACAACAATCCATATTGGATTCAACAATGTAAAATAACCTAATAATTTCAGAATATATATTTCTTACTATTTTTGTCCACTTGTCTGGGATTGTCAACGAGTGGACAGTTGTCATTTATATCCGGGATTCCATCGTTATCGTCATCTTCATCACATATGTCACCTGCAATGCGAAATAAAAAAGCGAAAAATACAACATCGGATGTTAAAATTTAAGGACGCTTATTTTACATCTATCTATGCACATGCACATAGCTAGACACATACGTACATACTCACGCACCAACGCACGCACGTAAACATCCATCCATATTTATGTACCATTTCCATCTTTGTCGCTATCTTTCTGATCAGAGTTGGGTATTGTCAGACAGTTATCGACATTGTCCTGTACGCCATCCCTGTCTCTGAAACGACAATATACGATGTTCAGTTGCAAGTTGCAATCTTCGAGTCATCTCAGGCCCATGTTCGAAACTGCGTGGCTATAAGCTATTACTGTCTCCCACAGTAGATGTTTCCAGCAACACTATTCTCAAAATAAACACCAGTTGCCATTGACATGGTTTACTCTACAACTCCCAATCAAATGAGGTTCAATCGTTCAAAATATTCAACATAATATTTTCCCTACATCATAAATAATTTGACGTCGCTGGCCTGGAAGTGGTTTGTCAATCGAACATTGGAACACTTTATTCGGGAACATTATATTGTGAATTATCTGAAACTAAAGTCAACTGTTGAAGATGTTAGTCAGGCTAATGGATGAATACAGTTTAACGCGACCATCCCTATGACGTCATAATCAACTACGTCACATGTTGCCTGACGTCATAATCAATTACGTGACGTGTAGCCTGAAGTTACAACGTCTTGATTGACGTAATTATGTCCGTCATAAACGCTTAACAGGCCATCTAGTTGCACGAGTTGTATATCTTTACTGTTTAGTAAACATTATCTTGAATATTTTGAAATTAATTCGACTGGGCGCTGTTGTTATCATAGGCATAAACAGCGCCCAGTCAAATTAGTTTCGAAATATTCAAGTTTTCAGTATAGTTTTTAAGAAATTGAGCTCAGGGTTTGATCGATCCCAACGCGGAAAAAGCATCGGTGGAGCTTAGCTAGAGATGGGCAGGGCATAGCTATAACTGGATTCACCCATTGAATGTTGCATATGTGACGACATGACGCTGATACATATCTACCTGTGACTCACCTGTCATCATTTGTGTCACAATAATCACCAATCAAGTCGCTATCCGAATCAAACTACAAAAAAGAGATTTGAAAAGCACGGTAACTAGCAAAAGCTTCGTAATGGGTACCGTATAACTCCTAATGCAATTAACGTGATTCAAGGCACACAATTTCTAGAAGTAATGTTATTGAGTTGCTACAAGCTTTCGAACGTAAATACACGTACGTCCCTGGTGATTGGTGAATCGCATTTATGCGCGAAGGCTGTTCGAATCCCAATAAAATCATTTGAATCCTTTGGCTGTCGTCACAAGATAAACGCTTAGGTCTACAACGAATTGTCGCAGTCTAATGAATATGATGTGTGAAATCACGTTTAGTGATATGTAAACATTTTATTTTTTAACCTTGACCGTCCACTCCAATTTTATATACTGCGTACCCGCCCAATAGAGATTAACATCATCAAACAACTTGGACCTTCAGTAGTATGACAGATTACTTCCACCCTGAGCAAAATTAGGAGACTAGACAACAAAGAGACCGCGATCGATTGATAAACAACAACAACAACAACAAAAGCAGCAGCAACAACGACACGAGGTTCACCAAAGATTCAACAAATTGGTTTCAAAATATTCAACCACTTTCCTAGATTGTTCATATACATGCGTTCAAATGACGTCACTGGTGAGCATCCCCTATGGCCAAACCCATATTGTTTACATGTTAAGGAAATACCCACGCAATGGACCTTTACAAGTTTATCTATCCGTCATCAACTACGTGAAAGATGACGTCATGAATGACTCGATATAGTCCATCTTTAACGCTTAATAGTCCGACACGTTGTACGAATCTTATGTCTTTACCATTTAATAAATATTCTGTTGAATATTTTGAAATTAATTTGACTGGATGTTGTTGTTGCCATAGGTAGCAACAGCGCCCAGTCAAATTAGCTTCAAAATATTTACCAATTACCTGTATAGTTTTCTGGAAATTGATAGTCAGTGAGTTCAGAGATAGATCGATCCCAACACGGACGATATGTGGGTGGAGTTTAGACAGAGATGGGTGTGACATAGCTAAATACCATTACGTGTGTAGGTAACCCTGGTAGCTATGGATCTGTTATGTAAACTAACAAATGACCTGATTAGGATTGTCCACATGGGGGCAGTTGTCACACTCATCGCCGATTCCATCTTGGTCAGTGTCTCGCTGGTAAGGGTTGTAAACCTTCACACAATTGTCATGTGCATTGATCACTCCTGGTGGTCAAACATACATAAATACAGATAACTTGTTTTGATGCCGTTCATTTCACTCAGAACTAGCATCGATTGTAAGCTATCAGCCATGCTAATGGAGGGATTTATTTCTAGCCGTGTCTCGCCCGTTGTTAGCAAAGATTCACAAATCGTTTTAAAACGGCATTGCAGTGCACATAATCTGTGCATACAGACGAGAACAGACGGAATCAAATGGCCCAAACGGAGCTCCCTCTGTGGTGGTATGTGCCCTCGCCATGTGCTTTATTGTCAGAATGTGCAGTCCGGCTGTGAGAGAATGCCTCACATGACTAAATACTTTCTTGTCCTGATGCATTTATCTGTAGATGATAACTCGAGATATCCAGACTCTAACTAGAGCTGGATACTGGAATCATAAATCCCATGTGGCCAACTACCTGACTATGCGTCTTCTATAAGGAGACCTTACACTCTTATACCAAGTGCTGATACAGAGCTAGGAGTTCGCCCAAAAATGTCCCATGTTCAGAATTAGCAACCGGTTTCCCAACAGTTTCCAAGACCCAGATATGGACCGGTCCTATCAAATGGATGATTCCAGTTTATCCTTCAATCATATGACGTCATAATCAGGTGCTGACACAGAGTCAGGAATCCGCCCGAACCTGTCAAATCTTCAGGATTAGCAACCGGCTTCCCAACAATTCCCAAGACCCAGATATGCACCGGTCCTATCTAATAATAATTCCAGTTTATCCATCAATCACATGATTCTCCACACATGTATGAACCCTGAAAGAGAGAGAGAGAGAGAGAGAGAGAGAGAGAGAGAGAGAGAGTTCTTTTCTTGAAATATAATTCCCAATAAATTTTCCAAATAAGTTAATAAAAGTCAATCATGTAAAGCTAAGAGGCCATATAAAACAAATGCCAGAAACACTATGCTGCATGGCTTGAAGCTAATTTGACAGAAAACTATACATCATCATTGCAAAAAGCGTTTCCAATCAAATTATCACCAAACTATTCAAAAGCGAAGCAGTTCTGAGGGTTAGAAAGTGTGACGTCTTGGTTCAAAGGTATAACAATAAAGGAAGGGAACAGGGAAATAACAAATGATGTGCAATTTCATACACCATTAAATAAACTACCACCCGTAAAAAATGGAAATGAATCGGAGTTATTTGAGAAAAAGCATTTACTAAATCTAGAAGCGCTTAACATGGACACAATTAGTGACATCGCTGGTGCTTCGCACTCCGCCGTGTGTCAACTGTATGCGCGCATATCCCGCGTACTCGAATATAACAAAAGCAAACCGGAATATAGTTTCGTAAGCGGTATGAATAGTATTCTCTATAGGCGCCGATGTAGAGCGATTAACTCACTATTGGTCCTTTTGAAAACAATATATTTGAAAGTTACTTTTTCTGGTGAAAGCAACAAGTTTCGGTCAAAATGATTTCAAAAAGCGCTGCTGGTAACATGAAACCTACTGAATATTTTCAGGTACGTGTGACTGAAAGTAAATACTGTCGCTGGAAACAACGGCGTGCAGGCAAATTGTTTTAAAATTTGATAGTACTTTACCTGTAGAAAGTAGTGGCTAATATAACTGAGATTATATAACCAGCTTTATCATATAAACAAGCCTTCTAGCCTGTTCCATATTTTTCGATATGAGCACACGTGCCATATTCAACAGAGTATTTTCATTGGCTGTTGGGTGCGCAACCCATTTAAATGGACCAATTAAAACATCGATTGATGTGAGCTTGACGCGTAGGGAATACTATGTGGCACTGCTTTACTACGATTTGTTTACTATGATTTGTCATTCATGAAACGTCATCGCAAAATGTCATCATTTGACAGTTTATCAGTTGGCAGCGAAGTAACGATTGATGGCCGTGGCTCTGCGATAGTCTTAGAAGAAAAGTGTAGTTTATGGCTGACATCGCCAGATTTTGTGTTTGTCACTATATTTTGCTGCGCATTCAGTATCTGTTATCAAGTAGTGGTGCGTCACAGCGGCGGTATCGATTTGAACATCAACAATGAGAAATCAGATAAAAGTCACATCAACAACTATTGGCAAATATTTCAAAATTACAGATTATATGATAAATAAAATCTCAAACTCGGTTACTTTTCATATCACTATTATGAACCTCGTTGAAAATTATCAATTTTGCACTCGCTAAAGCTCGTACAAATTGATAATTTTCAAGTCGGCCCATAATAGTGATAGGAAAAGTGACCTGGTTCCAGATTCTCTATGTAGGGGATATTATTTATTCGCTCGGCGTACACCAGAGCGCGTAGGACCAGCTGTGTCACTAATTGGTTCCTGCCAGAGTGACACAAATAGTATTTAGATGCCTTTTTCAAATTATTGTGATATATTTCTGTTTTTCACTGGTGGCTATAGGTTGATTATTATATAACACTATTATTCAAGAGCATATTCATTTAAATAGGAGTAGGCATAATCATCTACGTAGCATATATGATGACGTCATAATCAATTGCTAAGTTCGTTGCGAATGCTTGATCGATGACGGACTAGGCATTGTTGTACGAATTGTATTTCTTAACTATTTATTTCAACAGCTTACCTGTATAGCTTTCTGGAATTTGAGATTCAGGGAGTATAGGGATCGATCGATCCCAACACGGGCGAAGTGTTGGTGAGCTTAGCTAAAGATGTTTATAGCAAAAACTGGATTCCTCCACTCATGCCACTTTCTACACTGCTGTATCGGTTCGAATTAAGCTCCTAACTAACGTCTAAAAGACTATGCCTGATTTCATTAATATGTAGCAAATCATACCCAGGATCTTGGGTGAAACAATTAAAAATAATTCAAATAATACATCATAGTTTATTCTAACCTAAGGAGGTGGGGGTGGGTGGGGGGCAATCTGGTCCAGAAATACAGCTTAGTTATCTCCCATTTTAGAAATTCACCTGCAATTGCTTCAGTGATGTCACTCATAGCGAATATCCTATTTGACGGGTTGTTTTTGTCGCATTCAGCAGCCGCATGCTCAAAACGAATGGCAGTTCTTCTTCTCCAACATGATTTGGGACGTTAATTCCTCCAAATTAATTGACCATTATAATTACACCAAGTGCAACTACTGTTGCTATATAGGCATTCCTGTCAGAAATGTTAAACGTTTGACAGCCCGAGAGACCGACAGATGGACAGGCTAACTTAAGGCACATTTCCACGTCGCTGATGGGTAAATAGTCTAGACAAAGTTCAAAAGTGAGACGTTTAATCTAAATGCGAGATGAGACATTATACTAATTGGGCGTTGCAACTAAAACCCGTGCTGTTTTCTTACCATCATTGTCTACATCTGGGTCACAGATGTCGCCCACTCCATCATTATCAGAATCAGTTTGATCAGGGTTTGGTACAGTAGGGCAGTTATCGCACGCGTCACCGCGCATGTCCGGATTTATTTCTGTATCATCTTGGTCTGCGTTCGCTACTAGTGGGCAATTGTCCTGGAAAAGAAGACGAAATAATAAATAAATAATGAGTCAATTTCAAGCCTAAAACTATTGAACGTGTTATGCCTTTTAATCAAGTTAAAAGTTTGCATAACATTTGGGCAGTGAAAGGGTCAGCTACGATGCTGCTAACCGCAATTAGTGCATTTGAACTGTCTACAGGTTGAACTCAGACGCCCCAGAAACCTGTAATGTATGCTGCCGAGGGATTTGATGTTTGACGGTGCCCGTTGCAGCGTATAACAGCAAAAACTCCTAGTTATATATGTGCATAATATCCAATAGAACATTTCTTACTGATTTATCGTATCTGGTTAATCTGGTTCAAAATGTTATTAGACGAATGGTTGCTTATTCTTCCGACCGACTAGATAAGCAGCGCACCCTGTATGTGCTATGTTTATATTAGCCATCCTGAGCTTTGCTAGTGTCCTGCATTGTCTAGCTCCCAGTTTCCGGACAATTAATAAATCAGAAATCATGTACGAATAGTTAAACCCTAACCCAATATAAACATAGCCATCGCAGTCGCAATATTACTATTCTCAACAAATAGGACCAGGTTAACATTCGTCCACCACTATAAATGGATATGCGGGATCGAAGCAGGGAGGGAGGGATAGGGGGCAGGATGGAGGGAAGGAGGGTGGGTGGGGTTGGTGGGGGAGATGCTTGTATAAATATATGTATGTATCTTACTGGAGAATTAATGATGCCATCATTGTCAGCATCTTCGTCACACGTATCACCTTTCCCATCCAAATCTGCATCTTCTTGCCCGCTATTAGGCACCATGAGACAATTGTCCTGGAATAAACAACGTCATACGTGCATGTAGAGCTTGAATGTTCTACGATCATGTGAAATTTAATAATAAAAGATATGTCACCGTGGATTGATTAGAATGGGGAACACGTGCGTACGAGTGTGCTGTGTGTGTGTGCGTGCGTGCGTGCGTGCGTGCGTGCGTGCGTGCGTGTGTGCGTGCGTGCGTGCGTGCGTGCGTGCGTGCGTGCGTGCGTGCGTGATGTAGACATATTAGATCCAGTTACAAATGGTATAGCATACTGAGAATCTGAGATATGACAGGTGATTAGAATACTTGGACTGGTATATGGACCAATCCTGCACAATGACTCTCTGATTTCAACTCACTTGATACAAAGCATTTTGTTATGCTGTCGATATAATTTGGTACATGGAGAATTTTACATGGAAAAGCAATAATCTTTTTATTTATGCAAATACTGATTCTTTCACAATATTCTTATAACATTCATACGCCGGGATCGCGATTATTAATTATTGAAATACAAATTACAAATTTCACCAATAATACAAATAAAACAATAGCATATACTTTGAATAGATTAAATTCTGAATAACAGAGAACAGTGGGAGAGTTTCAGAGGCAACAGCGCGTGAGTGAATACGCCTCAGTAAATTTACACAAATAAAATAAATGTGTCCCAAATAGCATTTTTATGCCGCCATTACAGGTGCAATTGTCACGTCCAAGCAAGCTTAAAACTGCAGGTAACATATAATTTAACCAGCAATCAATTCATCGCTTACCTGAACACACTGCCGTTCACTACACGGCAATGCTACATCCGGTATTCCATCTAAGTCAGTATCTCTGCCACATACGTCACCGTTTCCTGCGTATCCAACGGCGCACTGGAAAACAACAACGTATATTTGTAAAATTATAGGCATGATAGTGTCTGTATTAATTTATTAACTGTATCTTGTCCGTCACTATCTTACAGTATATATAGACTGACATTATGTATGGTTGTGTTAAGTGTTGGTTGGTGATTATTTTGGAAATTGTGATGCTGATCGATAGAGTGTTACAGTAAGGATCCGATCTATCACTCAAATATATGACGTCATAATCAAGTACGTCGCTTGCTAGCTTACGTCATAATCAAAATGTCGGTCCGTCACGAATATGGCAATGGTCCGTCATGTGTCTGAATTGTATGTCTTCGCTGAATTCACAAATTGATAAACATCAAATTAGTTTTAAAATATGCAACCGCTTCCGTGCACGGACACCTTGAAATTCTGGGAATTCAGTTTTCAAAGTTTCAAATTGATCCCAACATGCATATAAAGTGACCAGAGCTTAGCCAGAAATGGGCGGAGTTATGGCCCCTCTATTAACACTTTAACACCCATATCAGCCAAAACGGCGTCTGTAGTGGTCTTCAGAAATGCCCATTTGCAGACCAAGAGAAGACTATTTTGTAAACTTTACCACTGGAATGACAGGCTCGATAACCGATCCAGTCATTCCATTGGTATATTTTTCAAAATAGTTTTCTCTTGGTCTGCAAATGGACATTTTCTATCGGAAAGCATACATTTTCTTGAACATATTCGAGGTTTAAAGGGTTATGCTACCATCTGTATTTAGTGCAGACGTATTCTGGTCCACGCAGTATCCGTTAAAGGTATGCTTGGCTGGAGATTATTGGAATTCTTACAGTATAATATACACCATGGAGATACTGATGGAGCAAGAGACTTGATAGAATTCCTGGCTGATATGGCTACACAAAATAATGGTATTTTTACGGCATTTTCTCATAGCCCTAACGTCTCGGTATTTCAATTTCGGGGGAGTTACACAGGCAAACTTTCAGGTATTTTCAAAATAATTCAACCATAAATTGCTACTGTAGTTGATGTCATAAGCAAAATCAACGCCATGTCGAATTAATTCCGAAATATTCAACAAGGTATTCACCATTTCTCAATAAGTCTGTCAAATTCGCTCTGCAGGTTTGAAGAGGCTAATAATTAATCCGTGCTTCGCTTTGGAGGTTACATGCTTTTGTCAAATCTTGGAAAACACGATATAAAGATAATGCAGTTTTACAAACGTCATATGTGAATCTGAATACTATTGCTTTATCGGTCACCAGAACGCTTCCATTTAATACTTGTGGTATAGCCGATGAGACTATTGGTATTAATTGAAAATCAAAATTGACATGGGCTGTCACTATCTTGCAGTATATATGTCATGCCCATGTCAATATTTATCTGCCGTTGAACATTTTTCAGAAGTTTGGGAGTGTCACGACGCCAGGGATGTCGAACTCTAGAATAATTGGACAGATCGCATTGCAATCACGCAACGTAGACACAAGATACAGCAGTTTTAGGACGAGGCATATTATTTGTTAAACAGACAGTTGCTAGCAACTTTTGTTTTCAATTAATGGGATGTGGAAAGAAAATATGACACGTTATACATTTCGGTGGATATATCTACACACATCCTCAATCCGTCAATTTGTTCTCTCTTCCAAGATCAGATGATGAACATCCTGAGATTCTAAGTACTCGTCGTAATAGGGTCTTACATGAGACATAAGAAAAATCAAGGAGGTCGTAATTTCCCCCAAATAGAACGATCCATTTCTAGCTATGCCACGCCCATTTCCGGCTAAGCTCCACCCACATTTTTAGCGTGTAGGGATCGATTTATATACTATGAATCATGAATTCCCAGAATCTCAATTTCAAGATAAGCTGTTGAATACTTTGAAACTACTTTGACTGGGTGCACTAGCTGCCTATGGAAGCCCAGACAAATTAGTTTCAAAATAATCAACGGAATGTTTAAAAATAGTATATCCATCAAAGAAATACAATTCGCACACTTGTTCATGACGGAGCTAGATATGCCACTATGTAGTGACGTCAGTCCACATGTGACGCAATTTGGCATAACGTTATATACTTAAGTGGCAGCTCGGATCCCTCCATATATCTGCTATTTGCAAAATATGCATTAATATGTATATAGTCCGGCATTTCCCACAGTAACTCGAGTGTCATACCTCACAAATGTAGCCCTGGAAGCCCCTCCTTTCGACGCATCTAGCATGAATGTTGCATACGGTTGTTCCATCAGGACACACATTATCAAAGTTGTTACAACCAGCTGATTGATTGCCGACAAACCCAGGTAGACATTCTCCACACATGTATGAACCCTGAAAGAGAGTGAGAGTGAGAGAGAGCGTTCTTTTCTTGAAATATAATTCCCAATAGATTTTCAAACTAATTCAATAAAGTCAATCATCTAAAGCTAAGAGGCCATATAAAACAAATGCCAGAAACTCTATGCTGCATGGCTTGAAGCTAATTTGAGAGAAAACTGTAGCTCATCATTGCAAAAAGCGTTTCCAATCAAATTATCACCAAAGTATTCAAAAGCGAAGCAGTTCTGAGGGTTAGAAAGTTTGACGTCTTGGTTTAAATGTATAACAATAAAGGAAGGGAAAAGGGAAATAACAAATGATGTGCAATTTCATACAACATTAAATAAACTACCACCGGTAAAAAATGGAAATGAATCGGAATTATTTGAGAAAAAGCATTTACTAAATCTAGGAGCGCTTAACTTGGAACCAATTAGTGATATCGCTGGTGCTTCGCACTCCGCCGTGTGTCAACTGTATGCGCGCATATCCCGCGTGCTCGAATATAACAAAAGCAAACCGGAATATAGTTTCGTAAGCGTATGAATAGTATTCTCTATAGGCGCCGATGTAGAGCGATTAACTCCCTACTGTTAATTCCCTATTGGTCCTTTTGAAAACATTATATTTGAAAGTTACTTTTTCTGGTGGAAGCAACAAGTTTCGGTCAAAATGATTTCAAAAAGCACTGCTGGTTTCCAAGGCCACAACCTGATTCCTACTGAATATTTTCGTAGAGTAAATCCTGTCGCTGGAAACAACGGCGTGCATTCAAATTGTTTTAACATTAGACAGTACTTTACCTGTAGAAAGTAGTGGCTAATATAACTGAGCCGGCTGTATGGGGATATTATTTATTTGCTCGGAGTACACCAGAGCGCGTAGGACCAGCTGTGTTCACTAATTGGTTCCCGCCAGAGTGACACAAATAGTATTTAGATGCCTTTTTCAAATTATTGTGATATATTTCTGTTTTTCACTGGTGGTTATAGGTTGATTATTATATAAAGCTATCATTCAAGAGCATATGTTAGTTCCCTGGCCCTTTCCTTTAAATAAGAGTAGGCATACACAGTGTTTGCCTTTTGGCATGTACGGCCATAATGGGCATTGCAAAAGTACCATGAAATACATGCACCTCTCAAACATAATATTGCTTATGAATTCATGTCAATGAGTGTAGAAGAAGCACTCCAATAATATAACACATGTTAGTTGATATCACTCAAGAATGACGGTGTATTTATAATAGTTGGTGTGTTGGGCACAATATGTGTGCGTGCCTTAGGCCGCGTTCTCACTAGAGAGTTAATCGGGAATAACTCCATACTTTAGTATAGCGGTATTCCTGATTAAGTATCTAGTGAGAAAACGGCCTTAGAAATGAGATAAAATATCGGTGAAGTCTTTGAGTATTTGGTTCAAAATGCGGTATATTTTCTCAATGGATATAACGATGATTCATACAAACGTAGCTACTTTGTTTTTCACAGTTATCAAAAAAATGCAAAAGAAATTAGTATCTCGTGGCAGGTCATTAGCCACGAATGGCTATGCTAAGCTGATTTGATGAAGAATTCGATTGGACAGCGTGCTATTGTGAGGTGATCACACTCTGGGCCAAGTGTTTTACTTATGAATTTATTATTGACATAGACAAACCGATACAAGATTGAGCTGATTACCGGATTATTGATGCATTCGGAATTCGGCACGCAGTTTCCGTTGTGCACCTCGCATTCATTGATATCCCGGCACACCTGGAACGACAAACATAATAACAAAGCAATCAATTCTTGCACACCTGTCTCAATGGCTAAGTACGGATAACGTTACCGAGGTACTCCGATTAAAGGTATCATGTGGTTGGGTTACATGTCTACGTATGCGCGCACCTTTATTCTCGCTTGATGCAGGCGTACTCGAGTCGAATTTGTACCCCGTGATACAGTTATCCGATCATACTCTCAGCGTTCGGCATACTCTGAGTAATCCGACTGAGCATCCGAACTTTCTTAATATAACGATATGATAAATAAACAGTATTCTAGCACAACAGCTATTTTGCAACTATTTCATTTTCAAATGATCTCTCTGCTGAGGTGATTGACATACTGATCCATAGTCCTCAATGGATGTAAATTGAACAATGAAATCGTGAGGATGCTTCAAATGGGAGATAAGCACAGCGGGCTCAACACTTTATTCACATAACAAATACAAGCTACAGAATCTTTCAATCACACAAGTCACGAGCAATACTGGACCATGTAGCTAATATTCTGTTGTATATTCTCAAACTAAATTGAAGAAGAGCTATGGATGTATCCAGTTTTAGCTACACCCTGGCCCATCTTTAGCTAAACTCTAACCACACTTCGCCCTTGTTTGGATCGATCGATCGCTGAACTAGCTGATTATCAGTTTCCAGAAAACTATATGCCTACAGGTGTGCTGTTGAATATTTTGAAACTTATTTGACTGGGTGCTGTCGCTGCCACTGATGATGCGTCTGCTAGCAACAGCGTCCAGTCAAATTAGTTTCAAAAATTTCAACAGCATATTTATTGAATAGTAAAAACATACTTGAGATCCGTACAACAACGCTTAGTCACCAATTAAGCGTTTGTGACGAATTTAGCCACGCCATTCATGGTGTAATTGATTATGACGTCGGCATACATGCCACGTAGTTGATTATGACGTCATATGATTGTTGTATAAACTGGAATCATCCATTGTTTCCTAACTTTGTCAGCATCAGCTTCAAGGCATATTAGCTTCAGAATATGGTCTATGGCATCATCATCTTTACGTGCGCTAGAGCCAGTTGTAAATATCTGTTTAGGATTCTTTTAGGGACAATTCACATTTCCAGAGTACCCACCCATCATATGACGCCATAATGAACTGCGCGATGTGTAGAATGGCATCATAATGAATGACGTCATGAATGATGTCGATAAGTACGTCACGAACGCATATTTGAAGACGGTCTATGCGTTGTTGTACAAATTGTTTGCTTTTACTATTTAATAAATATTCTGTTGAATTTTTTGAAACTAATTTGACTGGGCGCTGTTGCCACCATAGGCAGCAACAGCACCCAGTCAAATTAGTTACAAAATATTCAACAGCTTCCCTGCATAGTTTTCAGGAAATTGATAGCCAGGGAATTTGGGGATCGATCAATCCCAACACGGCGAGGTGTGGGCGGAGCTTAGCTAGTGATGGGCGGGGCATAGCTAAAAATGGAAAGGCCCAGTTGGTGGGGGCAAGCCGGAGCTAATGTTGGCTCCGTCATTTTGAATACCGTTCGTCTGAATGTCCGACATATTATCTCTGACCGTCTATGAGGTTAGGTTGCGTTTGCTCTATCTGACATGCGTTGTAACTTGTGTTGGTTCACCGCACAGCTTAGCATGCGGCAATCGTTCATTAGAATGTAAGCTTAGATTTATCGTGCAGTTATACATTCGCATTCGCCGCAATCACACACAAGACAGTTCATCAGACCTGTTTATTATTGCCTTCTATAAGTAGCGATACGTATCCATCCGGGCAAGGCGTACATGTAAATCCCGGCTGAAGGTTGCTGCATGTCGCGAGGCTGTCACACGGATGGCTGGACGTACACTGTGAACATAATAATAGCCGCGTTAGTTTTATGCATGATCCGCCAATGACATCAATATCCAGGTTACTCAGTTCTATTTTGAGCTAAACAGTGATCTATTGGCATGCTTTCAATAAGTCTCATACGCCATTCAGATAATAATATTATAAACACATATTTGAAAATAAGTCACATGCTTATATTTTTAGTAATATTAAAATATCTACATAAATTCTTAGAGATAAGGTTTTCACATCAAAGATGGTGATTCTATAGGACAGTCGAACAGATAATCGCATAGTTTCGGAACCACCAATGCGAATCCTAAAGTAATAACTGTGATATGGTCTCTCCAGACAGCATTGGTGCCATCAACTTATAAGGACTCAGATCCAAATCCAATAGCACGTCAACAGCAAACACATGACAACCCCAAACTCATTCTACAGGTCTTATTACGATGGGACCCTACTTCATGATTATAGACAAATATAACTCATGCCATTGGATTACCTCATTTATATCTTCGCAATGAACTCCGTTACCAGTGTACCCCACAGGACAAGGTCCGCAGTGTACCCCTCTGGGCGTGTCCTCGCACGCGACGCCAGAAAAGCACGATCTATCCGAACAGCTCGCGTCTACTGGACGGCATCCACGTTTGTTTCCGCTGCCTGTGTACCCAGGAGGGCAGCTACCACATCTGTACGTACCCTCCGACATGTCGGTACATGTTACACCTAGCAATTGATGAGATGCACATAGGAATATCACAAAATTACTTACAGGACAATTCACTTCATCTTATACTTGTCGTATCAACTCAGATGATGCAATATGCCATGCGCAAACTAGGCATGGAATTTTTTGTATTTTTATTATGGCACTAAAGAAATATGAAGGCTTTATGTTGACACAGTTTTCCTGCCTGTGAAGGCTGCCATGATTTTCGTTTCCAACAATCAGAAAAACCTAGGCTGCCTGCCTCGATAGATCTGCTCAATCGCGTAGGCGCAATCAACAGATTGGCTGATGTCGCAAGCTAAATGCTAGTCCAGGTAGGCTGTTGGTTTAAAAAAAAGCTAATTTGGCTGGAAGATTTTGCTTCCTTAAGCAGCAACAGCGCCACGTCAAATAATTTTCAAAATATTCCACAGCTTAACTGTATATTTACCTTGAAAATTAGATTGTGGGAATTCATATTTCAAAGTTTCAAATTCATTTCAACACTAGTAAAAGAAGGTGGAGCATAATAAGATATGGGCGTGTCAGAGCTATGAAGGAATACCTTTATTAGACATATCTTTGACAGAAATAAGAGTTACGGCTACAATAGGGTATTCGCATGTGTTGGTAATGAAGTATTCCAGCTTCTCAGCCACTGATATGACGTCATGTGACGTCATAATCAACTACATGACGCGTACGTTGACATAATATTCAACTACGTCATGAATGACGTAGCTAAGTTCGTTACGAACGCATAATTTATGACAGACTAAGCGTTGTTGCACGAATTGTATGTTTTTACTATTTAATAAACTTTGTGTTGAATATTTTGAAACTAATTAGACAGCAACAGCACACAGTCAAACTAGTTTCAAAATATTCAACAGTTTACCTGTATGGTTTTCTGGATATTGATAGTCAGGGAGTTCAGGGATCGATCCATCCCATCACGGGCGAAGTGTGGGTGGAGCTTAGCTAAAGATGGGCGAGGCATAGCTAAAACTGGATCCTCAATTATGCTAAATATAATAATGAGCATTTAGAGAAAAACAAATAAGTATTACCGTAAAAACATGGGCTCTCATTACATGACGTGTACAGTGTACAGGTTTCACCGTCACCATGGTATCGCTCTGGACACGCCCCACAGCGATATCCTAACTCGGTATCCATGCAACGCACACCATCAAAACAAGGCTTAATGGTACAGCGCCGAAGTTCGATTGGACTTAAATCTTTATTGGCTGGTGAAAAGAAAATGTAATAATAATAATAATAATAATAATAATAATAATAATAATAATAATAATAATAATAATAATAATAATAATAATAATAATCGTTATTTATTGAGGGTAGCACTTCAAGTACACGGCCTGATCTAGCAGAGGCCCTGATCTAGCAGTGGCCGCTCGTTGTCATTAAGCAGGAAAGATATAACATTATGAGTTCCTGTCATTCTAGAGGTGTAAAATGGCATGGTATTAGGAATGGTATGATTTTACCGTATAGGGGCGCCTATCAGGTAAATTTCTGTAAATATTAAACATATGTATGGGGTCTAAATGTAATATAAAGTAAACCCGATAACACGGTGCGACAGGTACCCTTCTTTGCTTATGTCAGTGAGTAAATCTTATGGCGATGACACCATGCTTATTAGTTTGTGTCTCCAATCGGCCTTTCCAGTTTAAGCTATAGCTAATCCCCACTCACCCTCTCTGGCGTTGGGAGCGAGCGATCTCTGAAAACTATACTGGTAAGCTGTCAAATATTTTGAAACTCATTTGGTTGGGTGCTGTTGTTGCCTATGGCAGCAACGGCGCCCAGTCAAATTATTTTCAAAATATTCAACAGAATGTTTATTAAATGGTAAAGACATACAATTCGTACAGTGTGTCGGACTATTAAGCCATTCACGCCATAATTAATTATGACGTCATCCTACACGGCACTTGACGTCGATTATGATGTCAGATGATGGATGGATAAATTAGAAAGGCCAATTCAGAGTTTGGTTACGATGACAACAGGCACCCTAGTTTGATATATCTCGCTTAGTGAACACGATACCGCTGGGAACATGCACTCTGGTTTGACGGCAAATCAAGAGACAACATGTATGGTATCTTTTTGTTTTGAAGAAAAATAATGGCCGTTTATTACATCTAGATCAGTTTGATTTAGCTGGCAGATCAAGTCGTCAAATACATTCGCATTACTATTAGTTTACAACTACTTAAGATTTGTGTTTATTTTTAATAGCCTAATGTGTTTCTGTAAGCGTTCAAGACAAGCGACAAATGCTGAATCACTTCTCTGCAGCACAACCAACATTGAAAATCGTTGTTTATTAAGAAATATTGCTTTCCAGCCCTTCCGGAAGCTGTGGATTCACGGCTATAACATTCCCATGAAGGTCAACATGAACGTATACGTGGCTACATGTGCGTGTGTGAATAATCTTTTACGACTGCGACAGCTAGTACACTCCAGCGGCCCTCCTGAACAAACTTGATGCGTGTTATCACAAAAACTGACCTATCACGTGCCACCACTGTCCACACAGCCTAATCTCAAACTCGGCATCCTATAAACTGACCATAGACAGACAGACAGACAGACAGACAGACAGACAGACAGACAGACAGACAGACAGACAGACAGACAGACAGACAGACAGACAGACAGACAGACAGACAGACAGACAGACAGACAGACAGACAGACAGACAGACAGACAGACAGACAGACAGACAGACAGACAGACAGACAGACAGACAGACAGACAGACAGACAGACAGACAGACAGACAGACAGACAGATAGATAGATAAATAGATAGACATATGGATGGATGGATGGGTGGATGGATGGATGGATGGATGGATGGATGGATGGATGGATGGATGGATATATATATATATATATATATATATATATATATATATATATATATATATATATATATATATATATATATATATATATATATATATATATATATATATAGATAGATAGATAGATAGATAGATAGATAGATAGATAGATAGATAGATAGATAGATAGATAGATAGATAGATAGATAGATAGATAGATAGATAGATAGATAGATAGATAGATAGATAGATCGATCGATCGATCGATCGATCGATCGATCGATCGATAGATAGATAGATAGATAGATAGATAGATGATTGCAAAAATCCAACATAGGGATACGCAATACAAGTACAATCGTATAAATAAACAAGATATATAAAGCAACGATGGGCCCTATAAAAATACCAATACAGTTACACTCTCCTTGAGGGTAGAGCAACAGCGATGGTCAATGTTCGGACGTGCTCCTCGAATGCGAGAGAATACGCCAGCTCATTGGAACTTTCGGTGCTAGGTGCCAGGTGCCCAGACGACACCATAGCACCAACTTATTAAGCCCTTGCGATCAGACATAAAACGTAATCTAAGCCCACTAAAGAAATTAAAAAAATCTAAAGGATCTTAAATGATGCTCACAAAGGACAGAACACATTGGAGAAGGCTAATAAAACTGATTACAACAGAAGCAGGTTGTCACTCGTTTCAGGCGAAAATAATAATTATGACGTCATAATCAACTACGGGACGTGTAGGATAACGTTATGATAAATGACGTCATGCATGACGTAGATAAGTTCATCGCGAATGCATAATTGGTGACCGACTAAGCGTTGTCGTATGAATTGTATGTCTTTACTATTTAATACACCATAGGCAGCAAAAGCACCTATGTAGTCAAATTAGTTTCAAAATATTCAGCTGCTTACATATATAGTTTTCTGGAAATTGATAGTCAGGGAGTTCAGGGATCGATCGATCCCAATACGGACGAGGTGTGGGTGGAGCTTAGCTATAGATGGGCGGGGTATAGCTAAAATTGGCAAGGCCCATTACACGGATGGATAGTATAAGACCTTGATAACGCAGGTTACTTGGACGGTACTTGGCCAATATCGGATTGATACGGCCCGACATTGGCCAATTACAGGCCCAGTAACCCGCGTCATCAGCGGATGATGTGGGCTTTCCTTTAAGACCATTGCATGGGTCTTAGCTGTGTCAGCTATCTCTGTTTACAAATGATCAAGCTCATGGTCACGGTATCTTTACTTTGGGACACAGATAATAAGCGAATATCCAGCGATTAGAACATCTTACCTTTGCACATCTCGCATGTCTCCAGGACGTGCCGCAACTTCTGAACCGCCTCTGTCTGCAGGTCAAAACCATACAACAATTATCCTGTCAAACTCAAATCTGTATATGCCTGACATAATATGGACCATCAAACAATGGTCACTAGCGACTTAATACAAGTTATTTGCTGTGGTAAAATAATATTTGCTTATACAGACCCCATCGCAAGCACCCACTAAATAGTAAGTACTATGTTTTCTCTGTGAAAAGGTGAAAATTGCACTGTTAGATTCGCGTTTGCATCTTAAATATTTGTTGTTGTTTACATATGAACTGAATGCTAACATTCATTATTGCCTCGCAAGAAGCAACTTATGGACATGGTTGTATATATTAAAATTTTCTTGATTTATCAGCTATCGACTCTTTAATAAGGATTTGAATGCTCTATATAAATCTACTCACTTGTCCTTGAAAATCTGTTCTCATCGTTTTAATAGCATCCGTTAGATTCTTAATGGCGTGTAGGATCCCGTCAGTATCACCATTTGTATCTGAGAATGTTTGTAATCAAAACGGTAAAATATTCAGTATATGTAATTCCAACGAGGGAATCACTCTGCTTGTCACTTTATTGGTTTTCAGTTTGAAAATATATTTGCTGAAAGTTGTTGCGAAAAGCAACACTCTCTCATAGTGCACATTAAAATTTTTTGCAGAAGTACCTACATACCATCAGGATATATGCAATGGACCTTTCCAGTTTATCCATCCATCATATGGCGTCATAATCAACTACGTGACGTGTAGGATGACGTCATAATCAATTATGGCATGAATCACTCGATTTAGTCCGTCTTAAGCGCGTAATAGTCCGGCACGCACGAATTGTATGTCTACTATTTACTAAACATTCCGTTGAATATTTTGAAACAATTTGACTGGCAGCGATCGATCCAACCACGGGCGAAGCGTGGGTGGAGCTTAACTAGGGATGGGCGGGCATGGCTAAAAATGGAAAGGTCCATTGTAACGACGATCGGGGAAATTATGATTCTGACTTCCCATCCTCATGTTATCGGGTGGAAAGCGGTTTTGAGATGTCTGGTAGGCATATTTTATGCCACTTTGAATAGTGTTCTTGCCCAGACTTATTCTAGTTCTTCCCAAACAGACCAATGAACATATGTTAAAGTAATATGACAAATTGTAGCGAAGTTTTCGTTTGGAAACCGATTTCCAAAATGCCCACTGGTATGCCTCTTCGGAAGATTCAGGCTCACTATTCGCAGGAAATGGACAAACAATTGCAGAGATATCATTCAAAAGCAATATACCTTTCCCACATTAGTGTATTTTGGGAAAATACCTTCCCAGAATGCATTGCGTATACCACTTCCGGCTGATAACCGTGATAGGAGACGCGCAAACAGCATTATGTTACTATTCGAATCAGATATAACGTAATTTAAGCAGTTTATATGAAGAACTAAGATCATAATATTATTGAAGGCATACATCATTGGAAAGCTAAGCCAATTTTCTATACATTTTTGTATTAGTTTTTATAGTTTTGTAAAATTTAATACAGTTAATTGTAATTTTAAAAGAGTCGTATTGTCCACTTGATTTAACGAATATAGGTACAATGGTGTATTTTATATACGCAAATAACTGTGAAAATCTTACAAAAATATGTAGGCCTACTTGTATAGGAATCGATTTGAAACTTTGAGACCTGGATATCTAATGTCTACATTTTAAAGAAAACTATACAGAGAACCTGTTAAATATTTGGAAAATGACTTGACAGTAAAATTAATTTCAAAATATTCAACATAATATTTATTCAATTGTATTTATTCAATCCCATTGTGCAATTGTTAAAATAAAATATGTTTAAATCAAATCAATTCAATTGTAAATCCATCAGAACGTACAATTTCCACACGTTAGTGGATGGACTCTCCAATGTTCGTTTTGGGACCACGTCATTTTTATTATGACGCCGGCAACAATGTGACGTATTTAATTATGACGCCAGATACTTCGTGCCAGATATTACAACATGGGCTTTGGATGAATAAAATGCTGCATAAAATAACAAAATCTCGATCTTAAAAGCACCTTATAAATACATTGCACAATCAGTCATTCAGTATGGAAGTAATGCCACTCACAGTATGGAGAATCAGGTATGGTTTGCTCAATGGACCTTTCTGAGTTTATCCATCGATCATATGACGCCATATGACGTCATAATTAACGAAGTGGCGTGTATGCTGACGTCATAATCATGATGCCATGAATGATTCAATTAAGCCCGTCTTTAACGCTTAATAGTTCGACACGCTGTACGAATAGTATGTCTTTTCTATTTAATAAACATTCTGATGAATATTTTGAAACTAATTAGCCTGGACAGCAGAATTAGTTTCAAGATATTCAACAGCTTACCTGCATAGTTTTCTGGAAATTGAATGTCAGTGAGTTCAGAGATCGATCGATCCCAACACGAGCGAGGTGTGAGTGGAGCTTAGATAAAGATGGGCGGGGCATGGCTAAAACTTGATAGGTCAATTATGTTCTCATCAAGTCTAATCTGTTTAAGACCAATATTTTTCCTACCCGTCAAAATAAGTTTTCTGGTTTCCGTTTCTTCAGTAGGTGCTATGTGTCGTTTTGATGTTTGTGCGGTAGGCTCTTGGTCCTCGTTATGTCGGTAGTTTTTCGACCACTCCGGGATGGATAGCGGTGGCCGCCTGCCATCGGGTGGGTCAGCATTCACGACTGTCTCTTCACACCCCTGTGTACTAAGCACTTGCCGTAATGTAGTCCGGATATAAACACGGAAGTTTCGGTGTAGTTCCTGCAAAAATGAAAAGTTCCATAATTGGTGTGTTATGACGGTGCACACACACCTTGGAGACTTACACAATTTAGGCCTACACCTATAATCCTGACGAAAAGGCAGTTGGCCCAATTAGCGGAAACGAATTCCGTTTATAGAGGATCAACAATCTAATTGCTTGATCTGATTTCGATCACTTTCCAAGAAGCGTACTGTAATCATATGCGCACAAACGTCATATGGTGGATGACCATGAGGGTAAGCATGTGTTGGCATCACTCAATATGTGGGGGAACATGGTCAGAAGAAACAATATTTGCGGCTAAAGAGATGACCTGTACTATCTATTATTGCTAGCCCATGGTGTTAATCTCAAAACATTAATCGTCCCACATTTGACTTACCTTAATGAACATGTAGCCACTGGATATACATAGGATTGGCCGGTAGGTGAAGCTAGCTGATAGTCATAGCGGTATATTTATACCATGAACTTACTTGAGACCCTAGCCACCAGAGCGGCCAACACCATGATCAAAGACTCAGAGAATCCAGTTCAACATGTCAGTTCTCAAAGGTTCTATGCCACATCCAAGTCTTTCTCACTTAGTCTCAACTCAGCAACTGGGACACTGGCCCCATACACTTGTGATTCACACCGTTTCAAATACACTTAAATAGCAATCCAGGTAATTGCTGGATTTCAAACTATCCAGGACACCGTCACTATGTGAAAGTCTTATATAAAATAGGATAATACAACCAATCAGCAGCCATGAGATCGATCTTGTACGGGATTCCCACCTTGTGGCAATAATCCTGATAAATAGAGCTATATATTAATTCTAATATAATGGGTACTAAGATGTACATGGCGAATGTATATCAACTGGTTAATCTATGGCTACAGGAAAGGACGTAATGTTAACTTAACTAGAAGTAACGCGTTCTGGTATATTGCTACCAAATCAGGAGTATCAATGCAGAAATGCCAATTGAGAAATCCGGTCTGTGATTATCTGATGTCAAATACAACACGTTTTGGCGAACGTCATGATCAAAATGGCGTGTATCGCCGGCACAAAATTCGAAAAGTGCATCGCGAGTGTATGGATTGTATGTATTTGATGATCTTTACAATTTAATAAACATTCTGTTGAATATTTTGAAACTAATATCACTGGGAGCTGCAACAGTCCATATTAAAATTAGATACAAAATATTCAGCAGCTTATCTGTATATAATTACCTTGAAATTGGGATTCTGTGAATTCCGGGTTCAAAGTATATAAATCCATACTAACATGCATACAAAATGGGCGCCGAAAATAACCAGATTCTGTGACAGGAGTACCGGTCTCTGAAGACTACGGGTAACATGTATGTGAGATTCGCGCTAGAAACTCGTCCCGGGAAGCATTATACACCAACCTACACTAACCCGAACACACAACTCACATTGCACCAGTTCATCGCATATCAAAAATCTGGTTACACCGCCAAACTCAACATACCCATGAGGTAGAACGCTATTCATTTCCGAAAACAAAAAAGATACTGAGATCACATTGTGTCTCCTGGGACGATATGTTGACTGGGTTAAAGAGCTGGATCAGCCATCCAGCATCATATCCTGGCTATTCAGGTTATCATAAGGATGTAGGTATTGGTATAAAAGGCATTCTATCACGACTGTTCACACCTAGGTAGGTCAGAAATCATACCCTAATCTCAATGATAAATTCTATAACGGTAAACTCAACTGCATAGATTTGTATTCCTGTGTCAAATTTCTACATGTCCTGTTAAATATTATTTAAATATAGAGTTTCTCCAGGTACCATTAATGACTTTTAATATCTACTAAGGTTTTAGTAATTGGCGCATGGCCACCCAAAATATCCAACTTCCCGGTTTCCAGAACCTCTCGATTTTCGTTTTCTGGATGGGCTGGTTTCTATAGTTCTTTGAAATTGACATGGTCTACATGACAAAACAACGCTTTACTTGTTTCATAGTGTTGACCTCTACTGTCATTCTTTGGTCTCCTTACCAGATGGTAAATTTCATAGTATCAAAACAAAAGTACAAAAGCTGTTAATGGGCCGATGTCCATCTCACCAATTTCAACCAATAAGCATTTCCCTTGTTGAGCATTGGTTTCAGTGACTAGTTCCAACATAACATCGTATGCATGCCTTCGTTATATAAGAATTACTGTCTAGAACTACTTTCAGGGATATTTTCTAGAGCTCTCGAAACGTTGCTTGTTAATTGTGGTCGGAGTTTTTATATAATCGTGCAAGCAAAGCTAGATTGAGACTAATATAAAGCAACGCACTGGAATATCATAACGAAGAGATCGTTGAATAAAAACTAGCAACCGTCACGTCATGTACGGGTTTGTTGTAATAAAATGTCTGGTCTGGATAAATAACCAAGGTCAGATTCAACGAAAGAAGCGGAGAAGGTTGGGAATACAGGTAGATGGTGCAATAGCAAAAGACACCAAGGTAGGCGAGGTTGCTTTCTATGTTTCCTTGATTAATGATAAAAAGAATAAAAAATTGTAGGGAGTGTAACAAAGATGTCAGTGATGATGAAAAAGATTTAGAATGCGATATCATGTTGGTCCAAAGTGTCAAAAACGTACCACCACAAATCTATGACAGTTTCAATAAAGGCCTATCTAAGCAAATACATTGGTATTGTTGCTACTGCAACAGAGGCCCGACCAACATACGCCATATGATCAACAAAGTAGCTGATCCATTAGAAAGGCGCATAGAGAACGTGAAGAAGACAATAGCGTCAATGACCTTGCAATAACTGAGACGGCCAGCAACGAATTCATGAGACTACAAAAAGAAATTGATGGCAAAGAAGAAGGGTTGAAAGTGTTTGGAGCGAAAGCAGCAGAAATATAAAAGGTGGATTGAGAAGCGGAATGAAAGCAAGAAGATAGAACAACGGGTTGTGAAAATATCCCAGGTAAGAGAGTGGTGTGAGTAAGTTTGCTGCAGCAAATGAGACAGCAAGAACTAAAACTGATAATGATGGCAGTGAACAGAAAATTAAAGCTATGTTGGGCGAAGAATCAATAAAACAAATTCTGATTATTCATAGAGCACAAGAAAGCACCAGCCATGCCCCAAAAGGTTTTAGGAATGGTGACATCAGGCTAGTATTAAATCTTTTCCCAGGGTCCCTCCATCTAGAGAAGACAATATAGTGAAGGCAGTGAGGCTATGTAAACGAAACACAAACCAGAAGGCAAAGACATTGCTGGTAGCACTTCACTGAGCGAGTACGAACTCGATTTCTCAGATGCGTAAATAAGTTACGGGATACTGAATAGCCATTTGCCAACCTGGCATTGACTACACCCCGACACATACGCAGCGTGAGGAGATCCTGGCATACGCCAGAGAGGCGATGATGGAAGAGGAGGAGGACACATCGGAAAAATATATTTACCGGGTAAGGGGACCACCCAGCAACAAACAGATAAAGATAAAAATAAAACTAATGCAAAGAAATATGAGGTGGAAATGTAAATTAGTGCAATTTGAAACCACGAGAATAAGAGATGAAGATGTAATTAGTGTATTTAGTTCAACTTCAAATCAGGGGCAGCAAAAAGAACCAGTCACGGGAAATGAAAGAAAGACAGCAGTTACAACAAAAAACTAAATGTGATATACATACTGGATAGAGTTCAACTTCAAATCAAAAACAGCATAATGGCCCAGTAACCGATAATACAGATAGCTCTCAAGGTAAAACACAGAAAAGGCAGTCTAATCTTACGATGTCCAATTTAAGGTGCTGGTATACGAATGTAGATACAATATCCAAACAAGATATCAGAACTGAGGTTATGAGTGAAAAACTCTTCGAAACAACCAGACGTTATAGCAATCATAGAAGCAAACCGTAAGACAGCCAGATACATACTAGGAGAAGATGACGTTAAGAGAGAAGGATACGACATATATACCATCAACTTGAAGTCAAACGTGGAGTCAAACAAATGTCAAGCTGAGCCTTAAAGCCAGATACACGACTATGAACACACACTTCTACGAATCTGGTTGGATTACTATTAAGCTAAAAGGGTAAGGAGAAGCGGTAATCACCTGCATCTACTGCATTCCAGGTACTGACAAAGAAGCTGAACTGCAAATGCAACATTTAATCAGGGAAGAGGCAGGCCTTGGGGCAAATTACACATGCAAACTGTAGGGGATGTTATCTCCTCAGACATAAACTGGAAAACATGGACAGCATCAGGTGAGGGGTAGAGGGCAAAGAATACAAGTTCATTGCGACCCTAAGAAACAACTACCTGTACCAGCATGTGACGAAGGCAACAAGGGGAAGAGGGTCAGTTGAACCACAACAATTAGACTTGATCATGTCAAACGAAGAGGCAATGGTAGGTGAAGTAAAGAAAGATGCACCTGTAGGGAGTAGTAAACAGTGTGGCATCATCTTTGATTATACATGTGAAGACAATAGCGATTTAAGGAATCTCTCCTACGATAAAGGAAAATATGAAGATGTAGAATCCACACGCATCCAGAGGAAAACTTTAAATAAATAACGTAAAATTACTAACTCACGAAAAAGTGGCACTCATCATGACAACACAACTATATAAGCAATAAGAAAGAAATGGAAATTTTGGCAGTGATATGTTGTAACCAAAGAACCAGAAAATTACAGAGAATATACAAGACAGAGAAACAAGGTGTGGGCAATGCCACTCAAGCTGCAAACTATCTACCTGGAATGGTTTATGATGACACATCACTGAGACAAACAGAGAGAAATAGCAAGGGAGGCAAGGACCAATCCAAAGCACTTTTGGAAGTGTATAAAAGGAAAACTGATAACTAAGAAGAGAGTAGCAGACCTTGGTAAGTCTGGTCATGCAGAAACAGACATGCAAACAACGACAGATGATGACAAGGCCCAAGTACTAGCAGGTTTTTCTCCAGTGTGTTCACAAGAGAGCCACCAGTACAGGATTCATAACTACCACTGGATGAGATTCTTGTCACAGAGGACATGATTAAAACGAAGCTGACAAACATAAAGACTGGGTAAATAACCAAGGCCAGATAAGGTACATCTAAGACTACCTAAGGACCTATATGAGGTGATAAGCCGCCCACTATCAATAATATTCAACACGGCACTTAATACGGATAACTCACATGAGGACTGGAAAACTACAAATATAATGGACATTTTCAAGAAGGTTAGCCAGAAGTCAGGAAGTAATTACAGACCGGTTATCCTCACATGTATAATTTGTAAGGTAATCGAAACCATTGTCAGGAATCACATCATTGACAATATCAAGAACACGTTCCTGAACAGTGACACACAGTTTGGATTTATATCTAGAAGATCTGCATCACTGCAACAGTTGAGAGTACTAGATTCATGGATAGACCAACTGGACGAAAGTAACAATATTGACAGAATTTATCTAGATTTTATGAAAGCTTTCATCCTGATAAATGTACGCTCGTGAATGTTGATGAATTGAAGAGAGCATATTTCATGAGAGGTGATACCGAAGGGCAAGAGCACAGACTGGCCAAAGTAAACAAAGAAAAAGACCTAGGTGTCACTGTTGACAGTAAGCTGTTGTTCGGAGACCACGCGAGTGAGAAGGCTAATAAGGCAACACAAAATATGGGGCTAATCCGAAGATCATTTGTGGACCTGCACGCAGAAAGCGTCAGATGCCTATACAAGGATTAGTACGACCGCATCTCGAGGGGTATCGTCATGATAGCGAATGTGCAGAGAAAGGCCATAGTGTTGAACACTGGATTCAAAGATATAAGTTATGCTGTTAGGCTGTAGAAACGGAAGCTGCTATTACTGACATATCGTACAATTCGAGGTGAAATGATTGAGGTGTTCAGAAGCATATCCGACAGTGATGTATGCCCACAAATACCACGTAGAGGTGAAACAACTACACTAGGCCACCACCTGAAAATATCCACGATGCGAGCAAAGGGTGGGCTAAGACAGAATGGTTTCTACCTTAGTATAACCAAACCATGGAATAGCCCACCAGAAGAGGCGGTGAGTGCCCCAACTGTCAAAGCTTTCAAAGTCTGTCTGGACAGAAACTGGTCGAACCAAGATATATTGTACGAGTTCGAAGCTGCTATGGTGAAATCTGCACACCACATCGGGTTGAACAAAAAATCATGAAGATGTAGATCTGGACTCATAGGAACATCCTTTCATCCAGTAACAACACGAGGTTACATGAGGAGTTCCCATTGACCTCTATGTCTGTGACATCAGCTAATCTCGTCCAACCTGTACTTTTATAGTATCTGTTAATACCGGTACGGAGAATTATTATAAGTTATCCTATATAATTTCACCACGCAAACAACTAGGCCACAGATGTGGACGGCCTTACGACCGATGCCACAACAAGGTTGTACTTATGATAGGCTAGCTGAATGCGAGTCGTCTACCTGGAGTGGTTTATGCTGACAAGCGAGCCATTAGAACCAAGACCATACATAATGTTACATAATGAAATACACATCACGTGACACTAGATATAGCATTGCAAGACCGGAAAGCAAATCCTCAAATGAGTGGACAACCAAACAGTAAACACGCATAAATGAGAGAGTAGAAGACGAATATAGCCATATGCTCGAAAATATAGATAGACTAGAGTGACAGGGAAGAACGAAAAAATGATCATGGAATTTAGAATGAAAATCTAGATGATCGAATATAGACTCACTTAAAGCTATCCTAGTACTTTTTAACCGTCAGTGTACTAAATAACTACTATGTACTTGAGCTGTGAGCAGAGAATCATTATTTACGTGGTCAAATTATTCATTCTAAAATTCAGTATGGAATTCTTCCCTGTGCCGACTATGGCTTGCGAGAAAAGGAGCGTTTTTCAGCTCAGCTTGCAATGAATGGCTTGCACATCCAACATGTCCATCCACGCAGACCCTATTGTTGAGGCATTATATGTTATTGAGAATGATTTAAAACATATAAAGATGCAGTAGCTTTTCTTTTAGAGATATATGTGCATTTAGTGACAATGTTGCAATGGAGAGCACGCCTGTGGTAGCATATGTTCAGAAGTAGTTAAAATAACATGCTACTTACTTGCCGTATATGTTCACGGTGGCAGTTGAAATTGGAATGTAATTTTATAGAATCAAAGAATTAATTGCACTATTAGTAAATAAATAAATAAACTATTCGCTACGAGACTAACCACAGTATGGTTTCCGAGGACCAGTCCCCTAATCGGGAGCTCTGTGTTGTCTAATCCCACGCGTTCACAGTTGATGAATAGTTGTACGCCATTAGATCTGCTGTCTAAGTTGAACATGTGTAAGATAAGACGTTTGTTGAACGCCGACGAGATTAGCGCAGTCGGGAAGCTCACCTGGTATTCTCGGCCGTCAGTAGACGTCAAAGCAAGAACCACTGTAAAGAAATAGAATACAGACATGATAATACTGATCGAGCGACATACTCGTCATAGAACTAAGTATGCCTACAAGCTACAGTTTCCTGAGGTAAATATAGAATGATGCCAACATTGTTTGACATTTCCTAGAAATGAAAACATAGCTGTGCTTAGAATAACGATGTTACCATAGATTCTCTTATTGAAATCAAGCATCCAAATCAGGTACATCTGAGCATGTCTGAGCAATGTCATAAACATTCAGTCATATCTTTATATCGTCTCTACACTTTCAAACATAGAAACAAGATACAACTGCTTCTCTATTTTCTACAATATACTACATTTAGTCTGTTTAACATCTGGAAGCTAATCTGAGCGAAGGTTGTCGCTACGTTCACAATCCATCCGAACACGTTACACATATTATACAGAGTATGTGAGACTCTCTTTGAAGCTAACCACGTGATCATCAGTCGGGAAACAGTTTTAGGACTCAACATAGCAATATTAACTAATTACAACTGGTACATTACAAATCCGTTGCTCTAATTTTGAGTGATTATAAAACATTATCTGTCTTGGAAATTTGTTCAAAATCATTAGGCTTAATTGAGGATTAATTGACCTTTACATTTTTAGCTATGCCCCGCCCATCACTGGCTAAGCTCCACCCACACCTCGCCGCGATGGGATTGATCGATCCCCAAACGCCCTAGATATCAATTTCCTGAAACCTATACAGGGAAGCTGTTGAATAGTTTGTAACTAATTTGACTGGGTACTGTTGCTGCCTATGGCCTATCGCAGCAACAGCGCCCAGTCAAATTAGTTTCAAAATATTCAACAGAATATTTATTAAATAGTAAAAGCAAACAATTTGTACAACAACTCATAGACCGTCTTCAAATATGCGTTCCTGACGTACCTATCGACGTCATTCATGACGGCATTCATTATGATGTCATTCTACACATCACGCAGTTCATTATGACGTCGTATGATGGGTGGGTACTCTGGAAAGGTGAATTGAGAATTAATTGAGACATTAGTGACAGATGCTAGACAACTTGGTGATGATTGGCTAAAAACTGTAGGTATAGTTGCAGCCACAAGCTTTTCACTTTCCCCCCTAAGGGTTGCATTGACATTTGAGCAACAACTCAACAGATTTCCTTGGGATCAGCAGACTAACACCCTAGCCAGATATGGTGGTCATATGATAAAAAAAAACCTGTAGGTGTAGTGACTGTTCAAATGACCATACCGAAAGGGAGCATTTCCTATGTTCGAGCTTTTTAATCCTAAAATTATATAACATTTTGACAGTCGTTTGTATATAATCATGGCTCGTTGAAGCACAATTATGCACAGATAACATTCAAAATATTATAAACCTATCAAGAAGTATAAATCCAGCTTGTGTCAACTTAACCCTTAACAGCCGAGGCGGTCAAACGTACTCCGTAGTGGCCATGATGAATGGCCATTTACAGGCCAAGAGAATACTTTCTTTTGAAAAGTTGCCACTAAAATGGCTGGCCATATGAAGGAGCTAGCCATTCCAGTAGTAAATTTTCAAAAATGGACCCTTATTAAGCAAATCCAATTAAAGGTCAAGCCGGTCAGCACCGGCCTCTGCAATGGTCACAAGCTAATCCATTTTTAAGATCACAGAGAGATACATTATTTGTAAATTCCAGTGGTAAATTGGACGTAGACCAAACACAAATATCAATCTTCTTGATAAATCCTCACCATTATAGAATAAATTGATTTAAGTAACATGTTGGGTTTCTAGGAGCTGTTGACACAGAGCGAGTTTAAGAATTACCGCCGTTAAATGCATACTGTGGACATCGTATCTATGTATGAACAGTTTTGTCACAAATCAAGGAATAGCAACGGTCG
Source organism: Chaetoderma sp. LZ-2023a (assembly GCA_034401795.1). Lineage (NCBI taxonomy): Eukaryota > Metazoa > Mollusca > Caudofoveata > Chaetodermatida > Chaetodermatidae > Chaetoderma > Chaetoderma sp. LZ-2023a. Next base: position 123,340,462 of record CM067360.1, read on the forward strand.
GTTGCAATAACTTCTTAGCCATTACTGACACATGCATGTGGTGAGCTTATTAATACTCACGTTGAGGGACGGTGTAATCAAAATATATATCAAGCACCGTGCCACTGTCTGGATTCTGAAGCTTCAAAAGGGTCGTCATGCCACGCTTTCTGGAGTTCTTGATGAAGCCGGTGAGGAAGACATCATTGTCTATAGTGAATGCCACACCCATGCTTTGTGGCGGTACTGTGGAAGAGATTTGTACAATGGACCTTTGTAGTTTTAGGTATGCCTATCTCTAGCCAAGCTCCACCTACGCCGAGCTTGTATTGGATCGACCGATCCATGAACCTTTTGACTATCAAATTCCAGAAAACTGTACAGGAAAGCTGCTGAATATTTTTGAAACTAATTTGATGGGTGCTGTTGCTGCCTATGGCAGCAACAGCGCCCAGTCAAATTAGTTCTATAATATACAACACCATCTTTATTAAATAGTAATGACATACAATTCGTACAACGTGTCGGACTATTAAGCGTTTAAAAAGGACTAAATCGAGTAATTCATGCTGTGATTGATTATGACGTAATCATATACGTAGTTGATTATGACGTCATATGATTGATGGATAAACTGAATAGGTCCATTGGGTGACGGAGCAATGTTGTAAGAATGGCTACACCTCGACACTGTGTGGAGGCTTTGTGGCTGAGATCAACAAAGTATCAAAGAGAATTTGCCAATGTAATTTAGAAATTTACCACATGACTGATAGGTCCATAATGTGTGGATGCAACATGCAACGAAATCCTCCAGCCTGGAGGACTCCCGCACACATTATGATAGCACATTCAAACATGAATGCCACAAATTACAATCTTCAACCTTAAAACCAATATCCGTAAACCTGCATAATTATATGTCGCAATATACAGTCCAAGTTAACATTGTAAAATATCATATGTTCCAAGAAGCACGTAGTATCTGTTGTAATAACGTAACGCTTTGTTTGCGAAGTCTTTCTTATTTGCGTGCACTCATATGCATAAATCTCCCAAAATGTCGATTTCACTCACACTCTATATGGATTTGAAAGTTGTATTGTTATTACCCAGCAGGCGCATGACGTTGGTTCAACGTTGAATCCACGTTGAAATCACGTTATGACGTGATTTCAACGTGGAAATAACGTCATGTGCCTGCTGGGTAGTGCTTGGAAAATGATTCTAAGTTATAATAAATTAATCATTTGCTTCATTAAATCTTGAGTGTGAGAGTAGATTCCAAATGCAATATACTAAATTTACAATAGCAACTTCTATTTCCGAACATCCGATGGAGTAACTATTTTTAAACTCACAAGGGTATATTTAGTCATATTGTTTTTTGGTTCCTCGGGTAAATATCAGTACGCTTATTGCCGAATGTGTGTATTATACCAGGCATACGTATTAGATGCATTTCACTTTGTAATCTGGATAGTTAATGGCATTACAGTGTACACAGTGAACCCGCATATCATATTATTCAGAGTCTAGTGCAGATGTACTCCTCTCTTGAAATGATACATACGGCTGCGCAGTTATATAACCTATCGAGGTACACAAGTTGGAATATTTGTTTCGTAAAACGCCAGACATGAAATCAGGCGAGCGATGATTTTAAAAACGATTCTAAAATTTGAGTTTTAGTCATATGACCCGAGAACAACACACTCACAGCATATCTCATTTTAAAGTTTGTTGTGTGGACTAATATTGGATATGATGAGTTTAACGGTGCTTTTCAGCGTTGGGTTATACTTTATAAATGATATTCATGACAATACAATACCATATCGTTATGACGCGCGAAATAATCTGTCAATTATTTTGAAATTAATTGAACTGTCGGTTTGCCTTAAGCGTCGATGATTGACAGTCATATATTATCTTTGAAATGTTTAACAGTATTTACACACACATATTAGGGGAAAGAAAAATTTAAAAACCGAAAAGCTGTCATTGAAATTTGTGATACGTAGGCTACAACCACCTGGAATTTTAACACGCATGTGTGCGTGCGTGCGTGCGTGCGTGCGTGCGTGCGTGCGTGCGTGCGTGCGTGCGTGCGTGCGTGCGTGCGTGCGTGCGTGCGTGCGTGCGTGCGTGCGTGCGTGCGTGCGTAAGTAAGTATGTATGTATGTATGGGCGTGCGTGCGTGCGTGCGTGCGTACGTGCGTGCGTGCGTGCGTGCGTGCGTGCGTGCGTGCGTGCGTGCGTGCGTGCGTGCGTGCGTGCGTGCGTGCGTGCGTGCGTCCGTGCGTGAGTGCGTGCGTGCGTGTGTGTGGGTGCGTGCGTGCGTGCGTGCGCGCGCGAGTGCATGTATGCGCGCGCGCGTGTGTGTGCGTGCGTGCGTGTGTGTGTGTGTGTGTGTGTGTGTGTGTGTGTGTGTGTAAAATGGGCCCTTGTAAATTTAGATGGATCGCTAAACTCATCTATGGATCTATGGAGTTTATATGTATAACTGCAGGACAATCGATTAGTAAATGATTTCATGTAATATGTGGTGGTGGTGGTGGTGGTGGTGGTGGTGGTGGTGGTGGTGGTGGTGGTGGTGGTGGTGGAAGTGGTGGTGGTGGTGGTGTTCGTGGTGGTGGGGCTGGTGGTGGTGGTCGTGGATGTGATGGCGGTGGAGGTGGCGATGGCGGTGGCGGTGGCGGTGGCGGTGGCGGTGGCGGTGGCGATGGCGGTGGCGGTGGCGTTGGCGGTGGCGGTGGCGGTGGCGGTGGCGGTGGCGGTGGCGGTGGCGGTGGCGGTGGCAGTGGTTGTGATCACGAGGGCGCCGTTTACGACGACGACGACGACAATGACGACGACGACGACGACGACGACCATGCCAATAAACGTTATGTCTCACCTACCTTGTCTCATGTCACCGGCCCCCCACGTGACCATTAGCAAAGCAATAGGGATAAATACGTTTGAATAGAAAATATCCATGGCGATTATGTATGATGATTATAGTATAACATACACGGCTGTTTTGACACTTCTCAAGACGCAAAATAACGAATTAAACAAATTTACCACATTTTCTCTCTAGTGATTCGGCTAACTGTTTACTTGCAATCTACGCACCACTTTTGTAGGAACAGCCATAACGATTTATCCCTTGGCGAAAGCTGATATTCCGTCCCATGGGTGTGGAGTGACAAATATACTTTGCGAGCGCCCACTGCTGTATCAAGATATGATATTATCCATATTTATTCCAGGTTTTAATCGCAATAACATGTCTAGAAATATGTATTAATGGTTTGATTGCTTAAATTGCATAGCAGCATCTAGGTTTCAAAGCAGCTATGCAGGAAACATGTACCGTATTCTGAAAGTAATTCGACAGGAAGGGATAGCTGCCATAGGCAGCAACAACTTCAAGGAAACGTACTTTCAGAATGTCCAGTCAAGTACTTCTCCCATCGTTCACATTTTACCCTATCTATCTGATCTGTATAGCTGAATGGGTTATTAATACATTTATGCTCGTATACATTTAGATACTGGTAAAATGAGTGTCTGTAGCTCCCACACGTTGCTGTGTTTGGTGGGTCGGTGTTGGGTGTGGCGGAGGTGGTGCTAGGGGTATAGTAGACTTAGTCATGGCAATGGCGGGTGGTGATAATTGTGGCGGTTGTCGTGGCAATATCTAGGGAGGGCGTGCGTATGAGAGCCAGAGACCTCTATCCATACAGAAAGTTGTCCGAAGAACGGACTACATCGCAAACCATTAAACATACACTAAATGATAGATGGAGATGTTTAATATACGGAACTATGTCAAGAGAAAAGGATTATTAATGGTATTTGGTATATGGCCGGCTGTCTCGACATATTTAGGGTTTTTGGGGAGGGTTTCCAATTGAATTTGTTTCTAGAAAAACAACAAGTTATAACAAATATGGGTTACCCGGTTAGAATTCCTATATCTGAACATTGGAATGCAATAATAATACACTTAAAGTAGCGTCATAAATGATCACACAAATTGTTTATATTTGTGCTCTTTACATACTAGAAAAAGATTTTCTAACTACATTTGAACATATCACCACTCAATTAATGAGCGTCACTACCAGATACTGCTTCCTTATCTTCATTCCGGCTATAATTTTCAGTTGAAGGGTGGCCCAGCTTGTTCATTACCTTTCGTGACCTCTCTCTAGCATACCGTGAGTATATGGGCAAATAGGTCATCCTTCTCCCACTTGAGTACCAAATCTGTATTCACCACTTTTAGTCCAGCCAGTATCCTGAGCTGGCACATAGATGGCTGGTCTTGACACATGGGCTCCCTACAACATACTTACATACTAGCTAATCAGCTTAATGTGCCCTTGGTGGAGGTAGGGCTGATAAGCTCAGGCTTTCGTGCGATTAATGTTTTCTCTGTATTACCACACAGTGTCATTAACATGGAGAGGCGCGAAGTGTATCAACGTTTGTTATTGGAGCCATCTTGTGTATTCGGCAGGTGAAATGATCCAATTTAAGAAAGAGATGCACTGTGATGTATTCTGGTACAGCAAAGATCTAACATCCCTCCTGGTTATAATCAACCCTCCAATAACTGAATAAGTCTCTGATAAAGGATGCCCAAAAGGCTTTAAGAAGATGATATAAAAAATTATGCCCTAATGGCATTAGTACAGCAATGTGCACATATAGTGAAGATTAGTACACTCACGCACGCACGCACGCACGCACGCACGCACGCACGCACGCACGCACGCACGCACGCACGCACGCACGCACGCACGCACGCACGCACGCACGCACGCACGCACGCACGCACGCACGCACGCACTATCTCTCTCTCTCTCTCTCTCTCTCTCTCTCTCTCTCTCTCTCGCTCTCTCGCTCTCTCGCTCTCTCGCTCTCTCGCTCCCTCTCTCTCTCTCTCTTTCTCTCTCTCTTTCTCTCTCTCTCTCGCTCTCTCTCTCTCTCTCTCGCTCTCTCGCTCTCTCACATTTACCTCCTTCCCCCCATCCCTCCCCTCCAGTGAAGATAAACAATCACTACAGTCATGTCGTCTCAATAGAATGGCTGCCTTGTTATTCAGATGCGCCAGACTCATTCTCTAATACACGTGCATGCTATTTTGTGTGTCATAAATTGCCTCTTCTATTGCTTAGTCTCATGCACACACATATTTTGGCACAAAATGTATCTCCCAAAATTTAAACCACATATAAGATAGGTATCAGACATGCAAAGCAAGCCGCGACATCTACTAATCGAACAAAATATCTGTTTAAACCTCTTTGATTGACCTGACACTGAACCATTTTATCTCTCTGAATTCGTAGACATTTTTAAGATGTTACCACAAAAACATTCCGTTGTTACCGCTTTTCCAGCACAACAACACACAGTTGTCCGATTCTAAGTAACGGGTTACATTGATGACCTTTCAACCTCTGGTGACCTAATTATTCAAATAATTTACAAATAACACGATTAAAGCAGAGACCACGATAAGGGACAGTTTGAATGGTCGGTCATTAACCCTTTCACGACGAACCCGGCCAAAACCGGCCTCTGTAGTGGTCTTGGGGAATGTCAATTTGCAGGCCAATAGAAGACTATTTAAAAAAATTTACAGCTGGAATGACTGGCTCGTTTTTTTAAACAAATTTAATCAGGGTTAATGTATGTTATGATGTAGGTGCGATGCTATGGTTACATCATTTTTCAGTACCATATAATTGCATTTTGCAGGTGTTTTTTTTCAAAAATTGATATTTTATCAGTAATCTACAATATTCCAAGGCAAATATTAACATTGGTCCTTTAGAACTGTCAGCCTGTGTCTAATACTCACTTTTGAATATTTTAATATCAAAATATTCTTTTCCTCGGATATGTTTTCAACCACAACTATGTACAGTTAGCCGATTTTAAGCAGCGAACAATATTAGTGACCTTTCGACCTCTGATGACCGAATTACACAAATAATTTGCATATGACATATATGAACTGGTGGACAGCTATTAAAGGTGGATTTTGAGTTACCATTCACTGCTAGGTTACTATGATTATATCGAAAGTTACGGCCATTTCTGTTATCCATGCCCATTAAAATGGTCGACCAAGTTGTAGGTAAAGCCGACAACACCCCTGATCACGCAGCTTACTGGGCCGATGCTGGGACGATACCGGGCTGATGCTGTGCTGGAAGTATCGACACTGCATCGGCCCAGCATCGGCCCAGCATCGGCCCAGTATGCTGCGTTATCTGGGACATGTCCATATTTGGTCAAATCAAGTGGTGTCAGTATGGTACCAAACGCTTTTCATTAATGCTGCTCACTGTTACCTCTAATGCTCGTATCTGAAAAGTATTTTGTTGTATTACCATATCGCGACGCTATAACTACGTGCCACTTCAGAACATTGAATCAATAAAATATAGTCCGTGGGCTGGAGGGGCCAACTGTATGTTGCTATCACCGGTAAAGGAACATTCTAGTCTTAACAGCTTAGTCTTAACAGCTTAAGCTTGATTTAAAGGCACCATTTGACAAATATAGTGAGTAAAAGTTTACTAATTTAATATAATATTGTTAATATGACAACTGACAGTATATCCCATTTTTGAGAATCGATGAAAAATGCAAGTATTGTAAACTAAACTTGAAATGAGCATATCATCAAATCGAAATTGTGTAAGGTAATAGCTTTACATATCGATGGATTTTATGTGCAAATCAAGCAACAAATACATCATCAGGAGTTAAAAAATCGGAGGTAAGATGTAATTCACCTTTCCAGAGTACCCACCCATCATATGACATCATAATGAACTGCGTGATGTGTAGAATGACATCATAATGAATGACATCATGAATGACGTCGATAGGTACGTCACGAACGCATATTTGAAGACGGTCTATGAGTTGCTGTACAAATTGTTTGCTTTCACTATTTAATAAATATTCTGTTGAATATTTTGAAACTAATTTGACTGGGCGCTGTTGCTGCCTTAAAGCAAAGTACCCAGTCAAATTAGTTACAAACTATTCAACAGCTTCCCTGTATAGTTTTCAGGAAATTGATAGCTAGGGCATTTTGGGGATCGATCAATCCCAACACGGCGAGGTGTGGGTGGAGCTTAGCTATAGTGATGGGAGGGGCATGGCTAAAACTGGAACGGTCCATTAGAACGCATTTGATCAATAGCAGAATATGCCACTGTAAACGAGTGTCTAAGAATGTCCAAAAAGGCATCGGAAGATATTGGGCAGAAATATGCCATAACGACCTTTGATCTAGGCGTGTGTATGAAAGCTTATCCTCTCATATGGAAAATCCAAGACTACAACAAGGGTCACATAGTTATGATTGGTACTTTTCATTTGGCATGCGCCTATATGAAAATCACATAGGAAAGAAGATGAGTGGCTCTGGATTCACCGAGATTCTACTAGCAGCTGGCCGGATGTCTACCGGATCTATTAAAGGTGTGGTAAGAATTATAGTCGGGAAATCTATTGCCACAAAGCAATGGCTGAAGATGGTCTTGCACGATTTCTACTCTACAAATACCATTCTACGAAACGGTCCGATGGATTATTAGAGAATTTGCCACCAAATTCATTGGCAAAAGTAACAGCATTATTGGAAGCAAGAAACAAAGAGAATTTCGAGCTATTGTCGAATGATACAGCATTTCATTCATATCTAAATGACAACTCAGACTTGCGAGTCAGCAATGGCGAATTAGGTAAGACTGTCCAGTTTTGCTTATCTTATATGGACCATGTTTGCTTGCTGTTGTCTCTCCTATATGTAGTGAAGACAAACAATTATTATTTGTATGGAACATGTCTCAATCGAATGGCTGACTTTAGTTTTGATGGGAAGAATTATGCAAGGTATCTTACCTACTTTTCGATTTCTTGGCAAACATAGAAGAATCACACCGTGAATCACCGGAGCTGATTAAGCTAGGTGCTATAAGTTTTGTAAGATCCTTTGTGCCCGGAAATTTGTGCGCAGTATACAAAACAATAGAGGAGACATTTATGAAGCACACAAAATCGCATGCAGGAACAGGAGGAAGCGCGGCTGGCGTATCTGGTATCTTGAATAACTATGATGCACATCGACGATGGGGAAAGACGGCACTTGAACGAGCAAGATATGTGGAAACAATGCTCCAAATGGCAGATATGGCAGGCGAGACAGACAGGAACAATAGACATTGGGATGCCTGTCCTTCACGGGTACGCAAAATTGTACACCATATATAAAATTATATGCCACTGTAAATGTAATGGAGTTCGTAGAAAGCGTCATGAATCATTTCAGTCTCAATTATAATTATAAGTTGTTCCGTATTGTATTGAGGATGGTGATGAGGCAATTTGGAAACTGGCCAAAGAGATTTTTATAACACAGAGACTTGAAAGGAATACATATTTATTTGAACCAATAAAAAAGCACAAAATTGAAAACACTTTCTGACATGACGAAGAGTGCTCTTGTGAAAACTTCAAAGAATCGTGAAATAGAATACAGACAACAAGGAAATATTGCCTTTCAGTTATTTGTGCTATCAGAGAATAAGCCAGAGAAGCGTGACATTGCTGAACTGTTACATTATGCACTTATGCCGGTACCATCATCAATTGGCGGTACCATCATCAATTGGCTCGGCTGATGAGTACAGACAAAAGTAAAGGGTTTCACTACATAGCCAAGGAATATCAAATTCAGACGCACAATCTGATCACAAGACACTGAAAATTGAAGATGGAAACGCCGCGTTCTATTGTATGAAAGAGGTGCCAGGAACGATCAAGCAGATAAGCGAGCAATTGTTTGATTTTGGTACGGACATGTACAAGGAAAATTCTATCAAATCAATGGAAAGAACAAGCATAGGTTCTGGAGAGAAACGTATAATCCGGGGTGAAAATACAAAGAAACCTGGCAATTGGAAGGAATTCCTCAGTAGCAATGAAAACAAACAGCAACTAGTGCAACTGATGCTGAAACTCTGGGCAACTGATACATTTAGTCCAAAACTACTTAATAAGATGGTTATTTCTATTTGTGAGGCCAAGGCTTACAATTTTAGCATCTACTGATGGCAATACAGTGCTGGTGTCAGAGATACGAGCCTTGGAATCTGACCAAGAAGCAACATACTCAAGGGGTTATTCTCTATTGTGCTTGTGCAACAAAAGAGGGCTATGACTTTGTGAGTATCAGAAGTCCACATAGCGATGTATCTTTCATTCTCCTGTACTATGCCCAACTCATGAAGACACACATTATTTGATACTGGTTCTGGAAACAATAGAAAGCTGTTGGACATTTCAAAATTGGCTAAGAATTTTACGCGCTTTACTGTGCTGCCCGTTTGGGTCTTCACGTCTTCACCAAATGTGATACAACGAGTGCATTCAGAGGACGGGGCAAAGTAAAACCCACCAGACTCCTATCGAAGTAACCAAGATATCAGGAGGCTTTTCAGACCATTAGTGAGTCATGAGACATCACAGAGGATCTCTTTCTTCAATTAGAGGATTTTACCTGCCGAATGTACAAGATTACTCCCATAACAAACGTTGATACGCTTTTTTTCTCAATGTTAATGGGAAAGTGTGGTGATGCAGAGAAAAAGATCAAGCCTAAGAAACGTTGACTTTTACCTCCCCAAGAGTTTGCCTCCACGAGCACATAAAGAGGGTTAACTATCAGGTAGCTATTTGGAAGCGATCCCACATACCAAAGCCATATATCCCTGAACCCAGTGAGTGAACAGAGACTCAAGCCCAAATGGTGTGGTGGTGAGATACTGCCATCTAGTCGGTGGGTAAAACAAGGAACAATAAAAACATTTTGAATGCTCTTTTATTGCTCTAAACAATTTCGATTCGATGATGTGCTCATTTCGAGATTAGTTTACAATGATTGTATGTTTCATCGATTCTCAAAAATTGACCATGCTTTCAGTTGTCATAGTAACAATAGTTTATTAAATTAGTCAACCGTTACTCATTATATTTGTCAAATGGTGCCCTTTAATCAATCTTAAGCTGTTAAAACTTTAATGTTCCTTTATCGGTGCTTGGTCAGTGATAGCAACATATAGTTGCTTGACTTTAAGCTGTGGCGAAGATTTGTGACCTTTTAACCTCCGCCGACCTCATTATGAAACTGATTTGTATGTAAATCATATGCATTCGTTCACGATACTATAAGTAGCATTTCTAGTGGTCGATCACCGATCTACAAGGATTCTATCAAAGTCTACTTAATTAGTTTAGAATGATTGCATTTTTCATCGATTCTCAAAAATTGTCTATGCTGTCAGTTGTCATATTAACAATATTCTATTAAATGAGGAAACCTTTACTCATTATATTTGTGGCAATAGATTGCCCGACTATAATTCTTACCAGACAAAACACCTTTAATAGATCCGGTAGACATCAGGCCAGATTCTAGTAGAATGTCAGTAAATCCAGATCCACTCATCTTCCTTCCTATATGATTTTCATATAAATGTAAATGAAAAGTACCAATCATAACTATGTGATCCTTGTTGTAGTCTTGGCTTTTCCATATGAGAGGATAAGCTTTCATACACACACCTAGATCAAAGGTCGTTATGGCATATTTCTGCAGAATATCTTCCGATGCCTTTTTGGACATTCTTAGACACTCGGTTATAGTGGCATATTCTGCTGTTGATCAAATGCTTTCTAATTACATCTTACTTCTTCGATGTTTTACTCCTGATGACGTATTTGTTGCTTGATTTGCATATAAAATCCATCAACACGTAAAGCAAGTACTTTACGCAATTTCGATTCGATGATATGCTCATTTCAAGTTTAATTTACAATGATTGCATTTTTTATCGATTCTCAAAAATTGGCTATGCTGTCAGTTGCAATAGTAACAATATTCTATTAAATGAGTAAACTTGTACTCATTATATTTGTCAAATGGTACCTTTTATAGACTAGTGGAATAAGCCCATTTTTGGGCGACCTGGGGAAAAAGTTCCAATGTTATCAATTCCTGCTTATTTTTGATCTTCACTATCTCTAGTATCCCAGAAAAAAAAGTCCTGACCAATATGTCTTGGGCGGAATTTTTTACACCACTTTGAAAACTTCCTACTTTCAAATTTCTTGCGGTGCCTTATTATAGGGTGCACGGGGGCAAGTTCAAATTTCTCACGTTTCCGTACGATTAGAGTGCTGAAAATTGGCATACATTTCGAAGATACAATACCCTATCGTGGAAAAAAATAATTGTTGAACGATATCAAAAATAACCGTGGAGAATTTTTTGACGATCACCAATATAGAGGCCAATTCACAGTATTTATGAAAATATAACTGTATCTTTTTTGCTATCAATATATTTTGCGTTATAATAAGAAAGTTAGCGAATAAATTTGTTCAGGACAATGCATCGTTTACAAATATAGCCAACTTAGCGCAGTCTGTGGACAGATTACGCGTAGAATTAATCATTTGTAATAATAATACATGGTCCAGGATAATTTTAGAAATTGGCAATTAATGTAAATCAAAAGACAATTATGACGTTTGCGTGTAACAGGTTGAAATGAAGTTACCTAATATGCTTATTCACTATTTTATCGTGGTTGTGAACACGTGCTATGCTTGAATTCCTTATGGGTTTTTAATACGTTCAACAATGAGTTATCAATTAGATGAAAATTGCATTCCCATGCCGGGTACCTTATCTAAGGGGAATTGTGTTGTTTGTCGGGAGGTTATGGGAGATGATAAACAAAAGGTTTGTAAAAAAAGGTCTTGAAACGCTTATTCGTATAAGTCGTCCTCGGGGGATAGAGAACTGAATGAATATTTATTAGAAAGATCGGTAACACTGCCCATTGGTAACGTGTATGTACACACGAGATGCCGGGCTGATTATACTAGGGATCCAGAAGCTGACCTGAGAAGAAGTAGAACAGATAGTGACAGTGGTGCAACAACAGCAAAAAGATTAAGATCAAGTACATGCGGAACTCGGTAAATCTAGGTGCAAGCGAGATTTTGTAGACATGGAGAAGATCCTAGATTGGTTTGAACAGCACAACCCATTCGATGACGATGTGTCCACGCTAAGGTCGTTGGCAACTGGGCTAACGGAATCTGATGGTGATGGAATTAATTATGACATGGCTGAACAAGTGGGTTTGAAGATCCAGCAATCACTTGATGACGTGACCTTTAGTAATGCTCACATTAAATGATCTCAACAAGTTCGTACATTGAATGACCTCCAGTCCGGTATCAAGCTCTGGAAAAAATCTATCCGGATTGAGCCGAGTGTTTTATTCCTGCGATGTACTGTACTGACAAAACTAGAATCTGAAGACATCACACCTTATTTTAAGCATGAACTTTCTTCCATACCTACATCGCTGTTCAAAGACTATTTCATGCGAAAATCAGATAAATCAGAATTAGCCAGGGATATCAAGAAAGAGCTCCACAATGTCAGCCATGAACTGACTAATGTTATGAAAGATACCATGCCAGTAATAGATGGTGGTTGGCTGCTCCATCATATTAGATGGAAAACAATGTCAGGTATCAAGAAATTGTCGAACAATATGAAACCTTTCTCAGCAATAAATATGGAAAGTATTGTGTTGTATTCGATGGGTACGAAGGACCATCTACAAAAGACCACGATCACCTGAGGCGCTCTGGAACAACGTCCGCGGATATCACTGTCACAGATATATCAAAGTGTCACAAAAATCAAGAGGCATTTTTCTCCAACATGAGGAATAAGACACTGTTCATACAGCTTCTTGTTAGATTCTTACAATCTAAGGATTATATCGTTAAGTGTAATGATGGCGATGCAGACACCTTGATTGTATCAACTGCGCTGGACTTTTCGAAAAGCGGTCGATCAGTAATGGTTGTAGCGGCAGACACGGACATTTTTATTATGCTAATTCACCACTGGAAAACATACATGGCTGATATAGTTCTAGTAAACGAGAATAAAACAAATGGACCGAATAAAACTGTGCAGATGTACGGCCTTCGCGAAGCACATGAAGTGATTAATCCAGTATTGCACGACAACATACTGTTCATCCATGCATGGAGTGGTTGCGATACAACTTCATCTACCGTGTCGCTACATGTGGCGGTTGCCATGGAGAAACGTGTAGCAACAAGGTTGTTCCTTCCGGATGTGAAGACGTTGGCGATGATGATGAACAAGATTTCGATTAGTGTACAAGATGTGCTTCTTGGCTAATCCTTTGTCAATGACTTTTACATCTGTTAGAATCCTCAGTTCTCGTTGTTCACCTAAAATTCTTGATAGAAATTATGTACTCGGTTCATTCATTTTAGTAGGGTTTCTGATCGCAAGTAGGCTATGCGACAAATGAATGACTGCTGACAAAAGTAATAGTTATCCATAATCCGCGCAGCCATCTTGTTTTTCTCTCACGTTACCATGATTACAACTAAAGGAATCATTGACAGACTAAGAGAATATTGTACACCCGATAAATATACAGTTTCAATGATGTACTCCTAGACACACTGTCAGAAAAAAGGACTTGCCTTTGACAACCCCAAAAAATCAGGGTTTCTAAGAACGCAGAAAGCGGCAAAATTTCAATGTGCCGTAAAAGATTTTGCCCAAGAGATATTGGTCAGGACTTTTTTTCTGTGATAATATGACCTTAGGGGAGCGAGAAAACGTTGATTTCGATAACATTGCAATTTTTTCCCCAGCTTCTCCAAAATCCGCTAGCCTATTAAATCAATCTTAAGCTGTTAAAACTGTTTACCGGTGCTTGGTCAGTGATACCAACATATAGTTGCTAGATTTTAATCTGTGGCGAAGATTTGTTACATTTTGACCTCTGCCGACCTCATTATTAAATTCGTTTGCATATAATGATTCTACCAAAAGATATGTCAATTTTTTATATCCCTACCCCGTAATATGGTCTGCTTCACTGTGGGTATTAACCCTAATATAACACCATAAAAACCATATTGAGTCCCAGTTTATCACATGTTAACAAAGATAATCTTAAAGAGGACATCGAAAGCTGTTAGAAAAATATAGTTTCGTCAATTAGTGGGGTGGGATGGGGTGTATCCAGGTGGGTCCCTCCAGCACACGGACGAATAGCCATCGAGATCAAGAGATGGGAGGGAATTGAAAGAAAGAAATGAACGCATCTGTAATGCATGCAATTGCATAAGTGACCAAATACACTTTCTTTTTTCATTGTACAAAATTTAACAATGAAAGACAACGATTTATTCCTTCTCATTACTTAACTCGATAGAAAATCTAAAGGACCTGTTTCAATATGCAACATGCCAGTTCTGAAGAGAATTTGTAAATACCTTTTATATGACCAGAACAGTTAAGTCAACAAGTCTATTATCGCTGCAATTAATGTAAATATTATTTATCTATTTATTTATTTATTTATTAACCTTGTGATAATCACTGTATATTTTGTCACTTTACTCGCCATAATAATTGTTATAAATATGTACCCTCATATGCTGCCTCGGTAGCCCGAGTGTAATACACGTGGAACTGAAACTGGAACTGCCTAGATTCTGTTCAGGCCCTATCTAGCCTCGTTATTATTTCCGTATAGTGTGGCTTGTAAAAGTTATTGGTTTGACTGAGCTTTATCAATTCCATAATTTCCCTGCTGGGTGGGTGGTTGGATGGGCGGGTGAGTTTGTCGGTGGGTGGATGGATGGATGGATGGATGAGTGAATGAATGAATGAATGAATGAATGAATGAATGGATGGATGGATGGATGGATGGACCCAACCTGATGGATGGATGGATGGATGGATGGATGGATTGAGCCAGCCAGCCAGCCAGCCAGCCAGCCAGCCAGTCAGACAGTCAGCCAGCCAGCCAGCCAGCCAGCCCGCCGCCCGCCCGCCCGCCAGCCAGCCAGCCAGCCAGCCAGCCAGCCAGCCAGCCAGCCAGCCAGCCAGCCAGCCAGCCAGCCAGCCAGCCAGCCAGCCAGCCAGCCAGCCAAACAGCCAAACAGCCAGACGTACGCACTACATACGTGCGTACTTATGTACGTGCGAACGTACGTACGTACGTACGTAGGTTCGTTCGTTCGTCTGTCTGTCTGTCTGTCCGTCCGTCCGTCCGCCCGCCCGCACACCTAGGGTTGAATCGTGGCAGGTGCATCCACAGATAGTCCCATATGAATCGTCAGTGTGTCAGTATATCAGACATGTGAAAACTGGTCGGCCAAACCTAGACTTTTAGTCTTGGCGCGGTGGTCCAGTGGAAAGATGTGTGGTTGCTGATGCTATGCGGAGTTGCAGAATGGCGATTCGATCCCCGACCGGGAAATGGTGATCAACAAATTAAACTAATGGGTGCATGACTGTCGGCTAAGTTAGCACATAGAAATTGAAGCCGCACGTTGCCAGTGCGTCAATAAAATAAAAATACATACATACATACATACATACATACATACACACACATACACATTCAACCATTTTGTTACTAATTCCGGTCAAAAGTATCAAAATATCTTCTCGTCAAGAGAAGACTGCCCCCGAAGGCCAGCCACCGGAATGACTGGCTCGGTTATCGAGCCAGGCATTCCAGTCGCAAATCCCCAAACACAGTCCTCTTCAGGCCCATAAAACAGCATTTCAATAAAACAACTACAGTGATCGTCTATGGCCAACTTCGCCATCGAAGTGTCAATATATATTCCGTTGGAAACCTCAAGAACACTCAGATTGAGGTGCTTTACTGTCATATGGATGATGACAATGGTGGCGTCAGTGGTGACTATCACAGCAACGATGATGCGAGCGAAGGCGAGGACGGTTATACAACAGCTCTAGACCGCGTGTAAATGCGCTGTTATTTTGTAGGTGTAGTCATCATTGGCGTTGCAATGTGATTGATTTCAAACTAAACCACATATTGTTTCTTGTATTCTAGTTTATCGGGATGAAGGTCCTAAACAGATACCATCCCAGCAGGCATATGACGTTGTTTCCACGTTGAATCCACGTTGAATCACGCCATGACGTGATTTCAACGTGGATTCAACGTTGAAACAACGTCATGTGCCTGCTGGGATAACACTTATCGCATAGAATAATTCGCACGGTAATATTTTAGTTAGGGGCCTACTTACTGTTCGTAGAATATTTTAACCCTTCGAAGCAATCAATCTCAATGCAATAGGCTGGTGGATATTTTGAATTTAATTCAGATTGAGAGCTGTTGCTCCCATAAGCAGCAACAGCGCTTAAGGAAATTAGTTTCAATGTATGCATGAGAATATTTATTAAAACATAAATAATTGATTTATTTATTGTGGTCTGGCATGTTTAGAGAGTTAAATGAAGGTATTACTTAACTTTCAGAGAACCCATCCATTGTGTGACAGCGGTGGTGTGTAGAGCCTCAGACCGCAGTGCAGTTTAATCCTTTGAACGCCGTCTTCCCAGAATCTCTTTTCGCGGTAACTTTACAGGCAAGTTGTTGAATATTTTGGAGCTAATTTGGCAGGGACGTGTCGCTGTCTATTGCTGCTGCCGCAACAAATTCCAGTTAAATTACTTTCAAAATATTCAACAGAAACACTCTGGCATTCTTGATTATTTTTCGTATTTGGGCCTTCGCGTTCAAAGGGTTAACCTGGCTGAGATCTGTTCGGCAAGACAATGGACAGGCCACCAAACTGTACATCTGACGTCACACGCACAAAATAAAATAGATTGAAAATGGTAGTATATATGTGGGGAAACCTAGATTAGACAGCGCACTCTGTTAGTATGTGGCTTAAACTGTATGACCGAGGCACGACACCCAGCGCGTCGAGCTGAGATCAGACTGCGAAAATAGCAGTGATTACATGGCGTGCGCTGATTGTCATATTGATAAATTTGGTAATATTGTTCCAGATAAATGTTCGAATAAAAAGATAGTATTCTACCAATCACCAACTACCGATTCCAGCTCGTCTAAAGGCCGTACACAAGATGATGATTCCGATGAAAGTAGCGAGGACTCAGAAAACGACATAGTTGACAGTCGCGATACAAGTTTCATATCGCAAGTAAGTGTTTTTCAGAAATGATTGTTGACAATGACATTTAAATTTGCAATGTTAATATTAATATTATGGATTTATTAAATAATACTACCAGTCAAATGGTATTTCATTTAAAACTTATTTTCATCCTATTCACCCGCCCGTCCGTCAGTTAGTCTATGAAAGCAATCATCTTTGACGTGATATCATATTCCTATTATACAGACATGGCTTCAAGCCACTTGACTACAGATTATTTACGCAGGGATTTTGAAATTATACCCTCTTAATTCAAACGAGTGTATGCCGAGCGTAGTTAAAAGACATTGTACTGATCAACTGTCAAAAGGTCAAAGAATTGGATATTTTAAAGATGAACATGGATGCCACTAGCCTATGGAGGGAATTGAGATGAAGCGCACTCACAAATGAAATGTTGTTTAGTAAGAAACCACAGAGGCACTATATAGACAACAACAATTGGATTTTCCATTTTTTTTCTGATTTGTTCGGATCACTCCAAAAGTTGTGGTAATCCTAGTATTTTGTCACACTCTTTCCCATGTTAACATCTGAGCCAAATCGGACAAGAAGTTTACGTGATATCCACTGGCCCAGAATCTGACCCTATCCGTATCCAGGCGCCAATCTGGATCCAGGCGCTAATCTGGATCCAGGCGCTAATCTGGATCCAGGTTTTTATCCGGATTATGGTCTGGAACTCAGTTCCTTCGTTGCGTTATAATTTGAGCCAAATCAGATCAGTTATTTTTTTAGATAGAGCTTATGACATCCTGTCAGACCGACATACATGCAGACACACATAGGCAGACCTGACCGACAGCCATGCAGACACACGTATAGGCGGGCAATACCGACATGCATGCAGACACACATATGGGCAGACCTGACCGATAGACACGCAGACACATATATAGGCAGATCAGACCGACATACATGCAGACACACATATAGGCAGACCTGATCGCAATGCCTTCTTCACCCCCCGCCCCAACCACCCCCCCACACCCCCCCTCCACCCCCCCCCTCGGGGGGGGGGGGCAGGGTAATTAACAAATAGACATAAAACTAAATTGTTGAAGAATTTAAAATTAAAATGTGCGCTGCTGCTGCTACTGCAACTACTACTACTACTACTGCTACTGCTACTGCTACTGCTACTACTAGTCCTGCTACTACTGCTACTGCTGCTGCTACTACTGCTACTGCTGCTGCTACTGCTACTGCTACTGCTACTGCTACTGCTACTGCTACTGCAACTACTACTACTACTACTACTACTGCTACTGCTACTGCTACTGCTACTACTACTACTACTACTACTACTACTACTGCTACTGCTACTGCTACTACTACTACTACTACTACTGCTACTTCTACTGCTACTGCTACTGCTACTGCTACTGCTACTGCTACTGCTACTGCAACTACTGCTACTGCTACTGCTACTGCTACTGCTACTGCTACTACTGCTGCTACTGCTACTACTGCTGCTACTACTACTGCTACTGCTACTGCTACCCTCATTGGCCACTAACACGACTGCAGCTACTGTCGCTGCTGATACTACGCATGTCGATGCCGTTACTTCCTCTGTTGCCGAGACATCACATATGTCGTTCGTCCGTTTGTCATCAGTCAATATTTCATTGTCGCTGAGGTACGGAACATGGCGCGTTGTTTCCTGGGTGTGGCTGGTGTGGTATCATAGTCGATTTGCTCGAAATGTACGTGTTCACATTATAATGGTTGTGTTAATATACAAGCAAATACATTAGAATAGTGTTTTGATTGGCAGCTGTTAGCTATACATTAATCTCAATGGAAACATTCACGTTTCGATGATCTTCACTGGACGAGCGTTGCCTTCTTGATTCACAGCCCTGCCCGAAACGTACACCGATTTGATTGAAATTAAGGCCACGTTCTGAGCAATTGTTGAATTGGATCTGATCTAATGAAGAGTATTCGGTGCGGAAAAACTGCTCAGGACATGCTAGCCTAACAACAGCGAAACTCATTCATGCGTTCATCTGCACGCACGCACACACTCACACACACACACGCACACGCACACGCACACGCACACGCACGCGCAGTCACTAACACGCTCACACATCAGACGTGCTATGACAACAATGTGTTGAAATCCGCACGCATTATCCGAGCAATTGAACCACCCTATGTAGATTCTCACGCACATACGCACACCTACACTATAGGTAGACGCACAGATACGCACGCACGCACGCACAACTTAATGCATTGGCAAAACAGAGCGCAAAGGCACGAGGAATCACCGCCAACCGAATGCAGTCCAGTCGATCATGAAGCAATAACGATGACAATTAATGTTAATAATAATGATGATAATCACCATAATAATATATAATATTATCATGTTGATTATCTATCTATTTATTTATTTATTCATTTCATATTGTAGATTAGGCCCTACAAGGGAGGAAATAGGTTAAGCTCAAATTGTCAAGTATCTAGGTCACGTGGCCACTAATATCATTCCGAAATACACATTCATCCTCCCCAACCACACAAACACACGCGCGAGCGAGCGCACGCACGAACGCACACACGCACGCACGAACGCACGCACGCACGCACGCACGCACGCACGCACGCACGCACGCGCACACACACACGAACGTGCGTGTACATAGGAACATACGCATGTAGCATATACGCCTTTCTTCTATACTGAGCAAAGGTAATTACTTGGGTAGGCCTAGTTGGGAGTTTTGACAAAGGGCCTATAAAATACAGATCAAGGCTCATTTGGGTAAAATTTAAGAGTAGGGCAACAGATATTCGCTAAGTCTGGACACTGTTACTTTGCATTGAAAATGGTGGTAGAGTCAAATTTAATATTTCCGTGTCTCGCCTCACATCTGACGTGGGATCATGAATTACATGACTGAAGTGATCATGTCAGGGGCAATGAATCCAATACAATTATCTTCATTCTGTCACAACCCGCCATTGACACGCAACTAGCAGCCATCTTGGATTATCCCAATGGCGACAATGTCAAGATTTAATATATTTCAGCACAACGGACACAGACTCCTGATTTAAATGCCTAAACGCATGTTTCCAGGTGCAGGAAATCCATAAGGTTATGGGTTCCATGCGCCTGGAAACATGCGTTTGGCCATTTAAATCATGATTCCGTGTCCGTTGTGCCGAAATATTGAATACTGCATGAAATCCATAAAGATATTCGCATATGTTATGACCTACCATAGACGGCGACAGAACCAAGAATAACGGACATATTGACTCGTCTAAGATCAACTATGTCGAAATTCAGGCTTCCATATCTCTGCTTTCAACAGCTAGCGCGCAGTAGTAACCCTTCCACGGCGAAGGAAACTGGCTAAAACCGGCACCTGCCTTGCTCTTGAGGAATGTCTATTTGCGTGCCATGAGAAGATGTATTTGACAAATTACCACAGCTGATAACCGAGCCAGGCATTCCAGTGGGAGGATTTACAAAAACAATCTTCTCTTGGTCTGCAAATAGACATTCAATAAACACATATTTTGATAATCTTGACAAACGTTAGCCAGTAAGGGGTTAACTACCCTATAAAGCAGAGAATTAAAATACAGGTAATTTTCTAGCAGCACCTCAAAGCGATTACTGTTATCATCTGTTTGGCCATCGCTCTCTTAAAGGAACACTCACCTCATCTTATACTAGATCAAGTTCGAAAACAGATAAAACACAATGTTGAATATTCTGAACATAATTGGTTTAGAAGAGATTGTTGCCTAATTTATTCAACGGAACATTTCTTACATCGTGTTCAGATTTGGACTAACTAACATGTTTCTGTTTTTGCTTTGGAAACATTTAAACTTATTTATGAGCTCATTGGGCTGTACTGCATATTTACTCAATCTATAGCTGGGAAACCCATGTTCCACATCGACTGCAGCACGCGTAATGGGTGGGCGCGGCATAGTGAGAAAGGGGCGGGGCATAGCTCGAAATTGAACCCTCCATTGGGTGAATAAATTTCTATAGAGGCACATCTGGCTTTCCCTACAATAGCCTCACGAAATTAGATGCTTTCTGAATATGATACGTTTCTGCATTAAATATGCTCTCACTTTCCGTTTGTTAGGATGACGACGACGAGGACGAGGAGAGAGCATCTGTTGAAGGTGAATCGGAATCGATCCATTCACCACCATCGGAAGACGATTCTGGATTCTACTCAGAGGACGCTCATAATCTCCGATGTCTGGAATCGGATGCGGCATGGAGTGTCAGCGACTCAGTAACTTCGGCTGGCACGGTAATCGCTGGTAAATACGTCTCGGGCCCGGGGATCCGAATGCGGCAAGCTACGGTGGCGTGCCGATACGAGGACATGGGCTTTGAAGACTATCAGACTGACATCTACAGACACCGGCGCCAGGTGGAGGCCAGGTACCATGTCAAAGGATCACTGGAATTCCAAAAAGAGGTGGGTATTTGATAACCTGATGATCAAATTATGCATATATTGTGGTGATTTCTGATTAAATTTCTTCTGTCATCGTAAATGTTGCTTAAACCGGCTTTTACATTCTGGAATTTGATCATACTGCTGTTGCTTGCGGCTTGCCGTTATTGCTGTGGCTGCTGCTGCTGTTGTTGCTGTTGCCTCTTCTGTTACTGCTGCTGTTGTTGTTGTTGTTGTTGTTGTTGTTGTTGTTGTTGTTGTTGGTGGTGGTGGTGGTGGTGGTGGTGGTGGCGCTGCTGTTGTTGCTGTTGCTGTTGCTGTTGCTGCTGCTGCTGCTGGTGATGTTGCTGTTGCTGTTGTTGTCGCTGCTGCTGTTGCTGTTGCTGTTGCTGCTGTTGTTGCTGCTGCTGTTGCTGCTGCTGCTGCTGTTGTTGCTGCTGTTGTTGTTGCTGCTGTTGCTGCTGCTGTTGTTGTTGTTGTTGTTGTTGTTGTTGTTGCTGCTGTTGATGTAGCTGTTGCAGCTGTTAATGCTTCTGCTGTTGCTGCTGGTGGTGGTACTGCTGTTGTTTCTGCTCTGTTGCTGTTGCTGCTGTTGTTACCGCTGCTTCTGTTGTTGCTGCAGTTGCTGTTGTTGGTGCTGCATGTGGTGCTGTTGCTGCTGTTGATGTTGTTGCTGTTGAT
>CM067360.1:123367753-123414400 GCA_034401795.1 Chaetoderma sp. LZ-2023a
AGAAAACTATACAGGTAAGCTGTTGACTATTTTGAAACTGATTTGACTGGGTGCTGTTGCTTCCTATGCCCAGTCAAATTAGTTTCAGAATATTTAACTGCACATGTTTATTAAATAGTAAAGACAGACAATTCGTACAACAACGCTTAGTCCGTCATCAATTAAGCGTTCGTAAAGAACTTATCTATGTCATTCATGACGTCATTGATTATGACGTTATCCCACACGACATGTAGTAGTTGACTATGACGTCATATGATTCATGGATAAGCTGGAAAGGTAAAAAAACTCGTATGCTTACTTATGATTAGAGCTTTCAAAAACATGGTTTCTGAGACATTTTGGAACAAGTTTCAGAAAATATATCTGGAAACTTATTGTAGCATCTGGACAACAGAAGCTTTGATACCCCTTTATTTATATCCGTGCAGCTGACGCCAGGTATGCGCGGTGTATTGGTAAGCTGGCTCACAACTGTTCATCATCGTCATCAGCTCTGTCAGGACACACTGTTCCTTACAGTGAACATAGTGGATAGATGCTTAAAAGTTATGCACGTGTCACATGACTGCTTTCAGCTACTCGGCGTCACCGCTCTACTCATTGCTTCTAAACACGTGAGTACGTTATAGATAGTGAGTGAGTTAGAGAGTCCGTTATAAACAGTGAATGCGTCATAGATAATGAGATAGTAGGGAGATTACGTCATATACAGTGAATGGGGACGTGAGTACGTCATAGGAGTGTATCTGCGAGTAGGAACTTATATGCAAACTATTCTGTACTGTTTTACAACACAAATTGGCTAAATTTGCTGAGCTAAATAAATTGATCCCTCCATGCCAAATTGGCTATCAAAAGAAGTCTAGACCTGCAGATAACATATTCTCCTTAAAACGATTATACATAAATATGTGAATGCAGTAACTAAAAGAAACATCTTTTGTTGCTTTGCAGATTTTAAGTCAGCTTTTGACACTATACTGTCTCTAGAAAGAAGCTATTCTATAAGTGGCTACATTCAGGTATCAACAATAATTTCCTAAACGTTATTAAGAGTATATACTCTAATCTGCAATATGTAGTCAAAGTTAACGGCAGATATGGCAATGGCTTCTCGTCCTCTGTTGGTGTTAAACAGGGCTGTGCACTCAGACCACGTTTATTCAACCTTTTTCTTTGTGACTTAGCTGATATTCTTGACTGTACCTCTCACCCTATCCATCTGACTAAAGCCTCTCTAAATTTCCTAATGTTTGCAGATGATCTAGCAAGATTGTCAGAAACACAGAATGGACCACAAAATGCATTAAACAAATTTAGCTTCCGCTTCGACAGATGAAATCCAACTGTCAATCTAAACAAGACTAAGATACTCGTCTTCAATAAGTGGTCAGCTCCTAAAGAAATGCATACAAATATTCACTTGAAGTTGAAGTTGTAAAAGGCTATTGCTCCCGCTGGTAACTTCAGTGATGCGTGTGAAAGACTGACTGACCAGGCTAAGAAAGCATTGTTTAAACTTAAATCCGTCAATGTAAGAAACAATGGTGTAATGGCGTTTAGACTACTCCATTCCCTTATTCTACCAATATTGTCATATTGTTCAGAAGCTTGGGCCACTTTCTATGCGAGAGGTATCAATGAACACAATTTTATGAATATAGGAGATAATGTACCTATTGAGTCTTATGCAATTTTGTAAATACATACTAGGAGTTAACGGGAAAACCTCGAATGCCGCTGTGAGCGATGAACTTGGGCAGTTTGCCTTAATAATAACTCTCCTATCACAAACTGCGAAATTCTGGATAACTCTGAGACAAAAGTTCATCATGCTTATATACAGTCTTATGCGTCACTATGTGAAACAAATTTGTCAACACACGCAAAAAATCTATAGACAGATTTTGACCTTCAGGAAATTTGGACCAATCAAGCAACTGTAAATAAAAATGAATCTTCCAAACTACTAACAAATGCCATGGAAACGTGATACAAATCGAATTCTTGTACATATAAACGGAGAGGTCGGGGTTGGGGTCGGGTTGGGGTGGGGGTGGGGTGGTGTGGTGATGTTAAATGCCCTGTTGGCAAATCCCAACAGGGATCTAGGTTTCAAACTTACAGGACTTTATAAAGCAACTTCAATATTGAATACTATCTACTAGTGAATGGAGACTATTGTGGGTGTAAAGATTTAGCCAAACTCAAACGCATAACCTCCAGATAGAAGTTGGGAGGCATACTGCTACAAAAACTCCAGTACAGAAAATAGTGTGCCTACTTTGCTGTGCTGGAGTTGTTGAGGACGAGAAACAATACATTGCTTAGTCGCCATTCTATGGAATTGAAAGACTGACTCTATTTAATTCCCTCAACTCATTTGTCGAAATTTTCGGGTAGGATGGGGTGTGGGGAGGGGGTGGGGAGTAGTAATGGGGATATATAGTCGCTATTGTTCCTTTCGTTGGAATGTGATTTTAACCAATCAAAACGCTCCATTTATAGTCGCTATTGTTTGGAGAACAATGACGACTAAAACGCCACTTTTTCTAGATAACAATGGCAACTATGGCGTTTGAGTTTGGCTAAATCTTTACACCCACAATAGTCTCCATTCACTAGTAGATAGTATTCAATATTTCACTGCAGCTACCGAATGGAATAACTTACCAAATGAAATTAGAAACTCATCAACTTTAGAAATCTTTAAATCCAATCTTAAATTCTATTTATTTCAAATAGCATATCCATAGAATACTTACGCGCGTTAGCGCTTAGAGCATGCAGTTGCATGGATTAAGCGCTCTAAAAATGTACTATTATTATTATTATTATTAACTATATTCACACGTTTTTGAGAATCTGCACCGCTGTGGAATGGTCTAGTATTTTGGAGTTGTTAACCCTTAAAAGTTGTGTATTTTACGTTTAAACGTAGCGGCGGCGCTCACCCCTCCGTGGTTATCTACCGTGGTAGATAATGTAAAAATAATAGAGTTTAAGAGGAGGATTGATAATAGTAGAGAGTGGTATTGATAATAGTAAAATAATAGAGTTTAAGAGGTGGTCTGATAAAGTGGGTCATAGGAGTATGAGGTTGAGGATGTATGAGGAATTACGGTAGGATATTGATGTATATTTTGAAAATAATTTGACTGTTTCGGCGCTAACGTTAATTTATTGGTAAACTATTTTGTAGAATATTTAGAGACTGTAAGCTGTTACTGTCTTAGTAAGCAACAGCTACCAGACAGATTTGTATATCGAGCGTACTTATGCTAAA
Organism: Chaetoderma sp. LZ-2023a; assembly: GCA_034401795.1. Taxonomy (NCBI): domain Eukaryota; kingdom Metazoa; phylum Mollusca; class Caudofoveata; order Chaetodermatida; family Chaetodermatidae; genus Chaetoderma; species Chaetoderma sp. LZ-2023a. Next base: position 123,371,043 of record CM067360.1, read on the forward strand.
AAGATTATTTGTTGCGTATGATTTATCCATACGTTTTGAATAGCCGTGAGATCAATCTTGAATCGAGATACAAACATACCATGTGTTAATAATGAAAGAACGTGTTAGTACCTCAGGTCTCGTACTACATGTTTTTTTTAGAAATATTCAAAATTACTATTGAATTATCGCCTATGTTACTCGCTAGGAGATTTCACTTTGTAGTTGCGAATGCGTACAGCTTTGTGCTCGGGATACACTATCGTATCATTTCCTAGTTCTTAGCTGAGTGGACATATGTACTAATTCCCGTGGGCAATTATTAGAATATCATGTTTTGGTGCGTGAGTGCTTTATGTATATTTATGGTGTGTTCGCGCATTACTCATATTACCATTAAACATGTCCGCTTCATTCGCTTTAAGGTCATGTGGTGTTAGATTTTGTCTATGCCTGTTTCCTCATGAACTAATAATGTCGTTGGTATGTACCACGATGAAAGGCGTAACTCAGGGTGAAATGTGGTTGAATGTGTCTGTATCGATGGAAATCTGTTACTGATCCATCATCCACAAGGGTATCCTACTTTTTTCGCATACATACCCACACACGCACGCACCTGATGCACCAACACACGCACGTACTGCGCATACCCTCACGCATGTTACAACACGCACGTGACGATGCGCGCGTGGTGCTATGCAGTTGCCCCTTGTCACCCATGTTCCCTGTCCCCTATGCGTGTACGTCATGCGTGCGTGTGTGCGTCTTTTTTTTATGCACCCGTTTGTGTGTGGGTGCATGTATGTAACATAATTTTGGTTTTTGGTGGCCCCTTAAAAAAGAGGCCTATTTTTTATTTTTTATTTTGCTAACGTAAATATTTTTATCTCAATTAATGCAAACAATAACTTCTGTTTTGTTTGCACCACATACACATACAACAATCATTACGAAGTTGGTACTTCCCATGCAACCATTTGTTGTAATTGCGTTCGTCCGGATCCGCTAGATAATCTCTCCAGTGGTTACGGATTTCATGCAATGACATTGCAAATGGTTGCCGTACTGGTACCTCTTTATATTGGTTCCATGCGATGCAACCGCAATTAATAGGTGTAGAACCTATCGTTCTCCATCGATCGCATAATTGAGATTCCATTTTATGTGTTTTGTTAAATTCAAAAAAGCTGTATGCCTTACTAGTCGTGCGCATTTCTCTTTTATGGCTAAAATATTAGCTGTCAGTAAAACTATCTTTCCAATCTGAACACACCCTTATTTTGGTCACGTGTTTTTTCTCCACCGCTTAAAATTAACATCATCGGTTTACAAAACATTACTATCGCACCATGTTTGAATGACATTTTTTTAATAGTAAACTGGAATTGATACGCAGGGTTCAATTACAGAGAACGTCATATGGTTTCCTCTGTATTCAAATATGTCCACATTTGGTCATTGTCATGTTGTGAATACGATTAATTACGGATCTTTGGATCATTGTGGTACGCCTCGTGTGCCTAGTGTACCATTAATTTATTTTATCCATTATCGACATTCATCCATCGCGACGTATCAAAATAGTGATGAGTGGGGATGGATGGTGCGGGGTGGGAAGGGAACACGAAGAAATAATAACATTTTTACAAAATAAATGTATTTTTTATTGACACGTGCATTTTTCTTATGATAAAATTAGCGATATTTATTCACGATAATTAAAAAAGAAAACATAGTACATAAATAATTATACATTAAATATGATCATTTTTTCTGTTTATTCATAAGCCTGTGCATCAGACGTTTCACTATCACGTCATTTTTGTCTCTGTTTCTTAGGGCCCATAATATGTGTTTCATTTGTACACCTCTCGAACGATGGTATAAGAAATATACGCAATAATATCCACATGTTGTCGTCACGGCTGGTTGAACATGTACATTGTTGTAATAATAAACATGCTCATGGTGTCCATTTTGTACATTTGATATCATTCTTTTGTCAGAAGGGCATCTTCCATAAGGATCAAAGTATTCAGCATTTCCATTTCTACTGTAATAAACTGCTACCCTAAGTTGTCCGGATTTATTACTGGGATGCTTGTTTATTACTAATGAGGCCGGGAGATATTTAATATGTGCGGGTACATTGTCAATTGGAAAAACACCGAGAAAGTGTTCACACGTTTTGTTGTCCCCGAATAATAGATCCTCTATTTCAAATGTATTCAACATATTTGTTAATAATCTGTTAATACGTTAAAGTCTGATCCAATTTCTATCGTATTATCAAATTCAGCATAGCAAATTACATTGGTTGTAGCGGCAAGTGCTTGAGCAAAAGGGAGGACCACTCTTAGCGAACCAGTGCATGTAGGGTAGCGATGCTCTGAATCAGCTAGATCTGGCATAAAATCCCATGCGAACAATGTGGTTCCATGTCTGAACTGAGTCTTATTTATCAGGTAGCCACGGTCGCCCCAGTACCGCTGAATAGTGAGAAATACGCGTCTGAGTAAATGTCATCGCTAAACGAAGGACGTATTGGCGATGTTGTAACCTCTTCTACATTTATATAACATGTAGCGTAGGTAGTGTTATTGTTTTCAAACTTAAACGTATTTTCATATACCACACCATTATAGGTATCATTAGGTACAAAAGCGAATAATACTCTGGTAGGTAGCTGACCAATAAATATATTATCTCTATAGATGCTCATAACACCGCTAGGTGCTGTAAAAGTCTTACACACTACACTGCGAATAGGATATTTCGCACTTGTCTGTCTCAGAGTAACGGCGTGCACCACTAGCAGATCAGCTGATGGGATAACTTTGTGAACAAATAAGTTAGCCGACATTATTTTCAATTTAGGCCTCATTCATTCTGCGGCCATAATGGCGAACGCATCTTTACTTCTCTGTAGGCGTACTCTTAAATCAACGGGACCGAGCAGGAATCGGTCCTGCAATAACATATCGTTGTGTATGCAGCCTATTAATCGCACCATTTTACTCTGTGCCATCATTCTTCTACGTGCTTGAAATCCTAAGTTAGTATCGGCGATATTATCAAATTCGCCGGCATCATCTATTCTCTATCCAGCAAGTTGTAGATGCGAGGATGCAGCATCGCTGCCATAATTTAGTAACGTCTTGATGTACGAGCGGTAAGCATAATTTTCGTTTGAGTCACTGACACTCTTTCCATTAAAAAAAACCTCCACTTGCGAGAACATCGTATGCAAAAGATTATTCGCAGGCGCTATCAGGTCATTTGCCTCGAGTGTCTTTTCATCACCATTTCGATCTAGCTTTACTAGCTTAACTTTAATTGAAAGATAAGATTGCGTAAGATCTAAATATCTATCGGCAGACCCACTGACGTAAAACTCGATCAGTCCACTATCTGATAAACTAGATATAGGCTGAAACTTTTTCTCATTTTGCGGACTCCGATGTCGTCACTATGGGACGCGTCTGAAAAATGTCTAAATCGCTCTTCGAGCACTCGCAGATCTGATTAAGTTCCATGTTGATTGTTAATTAAAGATATCAGCTTATTTTCTCTGCCATCTATTGTGACCCTTCCTCTTTCGGTATCACATGCATTGACTGAGAATTACCTGTATTATTCCTCTTTTTATGTTCATGTTGAGGTGCTCTTAAACCACCTCGCACCACTGTTACAGCTTCCGGTATCAAAGACCTGGCAACATCACGTGCTCTCGATTTTAATTCCATTTTAACATTTTTTCCAGCCATTACATCCTCAGCTAGGCCGATTCCAGCACTAAGAGCTTGTTTACCTACAGATTTAGCCACATTTTTTGCGAAAGGTATTTCTGAACATAATAGACCGCCTAAGATATTACTGAGTCCATGTCCTGATTGGTATCGTGTGCCTACAAAAACTGGAATACGTCCATGACCCGCTTGACTCGCGTAGTAACGAGCCAGCGCTGGTGCGTTCGTTCTTCCTCTAATCATCCCTCTTATCATCCCTCTCATTATCATTGTGGTCATCGTCTGAAATGCAAACAGAGTACACTCGCCGATGCTCCGTCCTTGAATGGGACATTGGCGCCAGTTCTATCCATTATAAGTATTCCAATAGTATTGATGTAGTTCTTTGACACAGTACGGTATTGAATATCAGGAAACGTCCACTGACATATATCTTTTCCTCCATCTGTACTAGAAACTGGTATCACTCTGAGTAGCGGTGCGGAAGTATCGCCTACCATGCTGTGTGAGACTACGTCGCAGTATATATACGCGGTCGTAGTACCACCCTCACGATTTGAACGAAATGATTCTTTAAAGTCTATAGGTCTCATATGTATTGTTTCTCCTTCGAATCCGATTAAATTTGCTACATCTCCACCTAATCGCATAGCATAATTATCTTTAACTGTGAGAGAAACTAGATTCGCGCGATGCAAGTAAAAATTGAAAAAAAAATTTTGTGTCTGATTCTTGTCTTGCTTTCTATCTGGCCATTTAGATAGTCTACCATATTTTTTTACAGCATAGTAACCATTCGGTACATTGATAAATGGAGCTTCTGATTGCATATAATAATAATTTTCACTTCTATGTGAACGTTTTTCTGGGTACTACTATTCCTCGGAAGTGTTATGTAAAACTGATCCTCGTTCATTCTAAGTTGAATGATGTATGGACGTCTTTATGCATGGACTAGGCAATATATACCCTAGACATCCAGTCAAAAGTGATATCCATATGCCTGATTGCCCATTTTGTATACTCAGATTCACGATACATGTAATGATTACGATATAAATTATTATAATTTGAGGTAGGTATACTATTTCATCTTTTGGTACTCGCGAACCCATCATTCGCCACATGCTCTGATCCGATCTTCTCTCTATATATTCATCCATTGTCAATGATGTATTGTACTTAGTTCATTAACCCACGTGTTAAACTTAGCCGGGTAACCGAGTCACTTTACCAGATACTCACATTGTCCCTTTTTATTTTTTCTACTTTAAAGTATTTTTTCCACGGCATACTCTTTATCATTTTCTTCTATCACTTGCTGTATTTTATCAAGATAAAAAGTACCAATAATCGGGTCACCTCCATAGTCTTCTAATTTATATAAGTATGGATATTTGTCTGTAAGCACCTCGCACACCTTAAACAATTCGCGACTCCATTGCCCACGATATGCTTTTTCAAATGACATTTTTGCTTGTGATATTCTAACATGGGTGCCTTGAGTAGGGCTGTTTTTAGATCTGGAACGTTTCTTCGTCTTCATTCCATATATATTTCTCCATGCGATTAACTCTGTACTACGGCCGACTTCGGAATGAGCCATGCGCATACTGGAATGTGTGGTGTTATTGTATGCTGTGACTAAACTAGGTAATACATCGATATACTTCGTGTATTTTTATGCATCATGTGTCTGTATATTCGACCCTTCAGTGTGCATTGAAAACGCTCTACCATTGCCGCTTTCATTTCATTTTGGGAAGTGTGGAAATGTATTCCATTATCTTTCAAATATCTTTTTCATTACATGGTTTACGAACTCGCCCCCTTTGTCTGTTTGACTAGCATGTGGGCGATGCACAGTATGCTCCAATATTGTTTCTAAACCTTTCTTTACTGCTGATGACGTTTTACTAAACAGGCATTCCACCCATGCATATTTTGAAAGGGCATCAACTACGCATAGCAAATATAATGCATTGGTGTTCTCTTTAGCCAGCATACCCATCGAGCATAGATCTGCCTGCCATAGTTCATCGACGGATGAAACTCTTATTTTTCTGCCTGTCAAACTTTGTTTTCCGCGGTCTGCGTAGGGTATATACTTCTTGGTGTTTTAACCATTTGTCGATGTTGTTGCGAGGTATTTTACCTTTGAACGCATTATATAGCTTTTCTTTCCTACCAAAAGATGCGTAATGTTTCGGATCAAAATATACTTTCGCCAATTTAGCATCATTCATGACTTATCTAAATTTACCCACACTGGAATTGAATGCCGCTTTTTCTTCCTGATGCCCGCTAGAGAACTCTTTCTACATATTCCTTTGCTCATGGGCGTAGACGTGTACTCACTGGCGCTAACATCCTTTTCTGCACCATTATATATCTGTCTCATCGTTTTGTCTTGCCCTACAAATCTGCGGGGTATGTTTAGGTCGCGTAACAGATTAAGAAACTTTCCCTCCACTTGATCATGCATGCCAGCCATAAGAGGTTTACGCCCATGCGCTACTACGTTTGTAAGCAGGTCGAGTACATTACTTTTTGGGGAAAACGTACCCTCTATTGTCACTTCGCCCAAGTCATTAACGTGAAAACGTTCAGGAACCGAACGTAAAATATCAATTTTGTACATTTTTGGTATTCCCCTCATCGTACGTTCAAGTATTTGTGTGGGCAGTGCGTCGTAGTTAGTTATGGGCTGTAGAGATAATGGTTGATATTGTTGTTGTCCTTGCGTTTGCTGATAGTAATGCCTAAACTTATCCAATCCTTGTGAATACGATTTTGCTTTTTCATTTTTAGTCAGATCGTGTCTGGTTAATATATTGGATATCTCGTTGTCGAGACTAATAGCTTTACGTATCGATGGATCTGCCTGTAACAACGATATTTTACTCTGTTCATTTAAATTACCTATCAATTCGTGAGGAACTAGCGCCATTTTACGTGTATGTTCCATCTTTTCACATGAACAGTTTACCAATTAATGGCGCTAGCGTACCGATCACCGCTGGTAATAAGGCTCCTAAAAATCTGCCTGTTTGTAGCAGTTTTCTTTTACGTGCATATGGTATGCCGCGACTAGTCAGCGTATGCATTTTCGCTTTATATTTACTCAGCTGCTTGTATCGTATTTTAATGAGATGAACATTCCCACATAATACGCTTAGGGATGATTCGCATAGTACATCCACCAATTGGTTCGAACACTGTTTGATTACATCATTTCTGATTAAAGGCTTTACTTTAGCCAAATATTGCAGCATAGGTAAATGGCGTTCTGTTTTACGTACTGCCATTTTTCTTAGGTATGTAAACATAGCACCCCACCTTTGGATGAACAGATGAACGTAGTCTGATATTGTCAGGTGTCGTCTGTTTCAAATCTAGGAGTAGATATGAGTGAGGTTCGCGTGTAGCGTCCTTATATGATTCGATCAAATACTTTGTATTGTCTGGGTACATCTGATTCGATAAAGAATGAATAGATGACGCATCATGTGGATTCTTAAACAATACCATGTGGTGACAATTAACTGATAAGTCGCGTTGATTGCGCGACTTGTGAAACAGATTTTTGTGAAATATTATGCTACAATTATCATGGTGAGAACGTTTTGTAAATAGGTCAGCTACATTCTCGTCGCATTTATTCATCAAATCGTCGAGCACCACCAATGTTCTGCAACTTCTGTCTAGTTCAACATTCACACCGTCTTTAAATTCAACTTCTTTCGCCAAATCGTTATACCCATCTTGCCACACACCATAGCAGTACACAATCCTCTGTGGAGGGGGAGTAATGTCATAGGGATCTCTTATTAGTGCTTTTATCAACTCAGTTTTACCGCACTGCGTTGGTCCACCGACAATCATAGTAAATGGCTGACGTAACGACATATTGCAGTCAAGCATTGCTGCCATTGCGTCGGCACATGTGTGTCCACATACGACTAAGAAGGTATACGCTCATGCGTGGACGCATGTGAACCGTCACTATGATGTAATATGTCGTTACTCTTCTGTGTATACTTTATCAATGCTTACTGGTTAGCGAGCATTGTGAATTGTGACATCAGATACTCGTGACGTAAGAGAAATGCCAGGTCCATTTAAGAATGCCCCGCAAATTAGGAGAAATGGTACGATTGCAATGTCAGATACTCGAAATGTAGGAGAAATGCTATGTCCATTTAAGAATTGTGACATAAAATTAGGAGAAATGCTATGATTGCGACGTCAGATACTTGTGACATAGGTGAAATGCTATGTACATATAAGAATTGTTATGTAAGATTAGGAGAAATACTATGATTGCAACCTCAGATACTCGAGACGTAGGAGGAATGCTATGTCCATTTAAAAATTGCATCATAAAATTAGGAGAAATGCTATGATTGTGACGTCAGATACTGGTGACGTAGGAGAAATGCTATGTATGTTTAAGAATTGTGTTGTCATATACACGCTATGGAGCAGAAATGCTATGAACATTTAAGTGTATGATTATGACATCAGATACTTGTGCAACGAATCCATGACAACTTTAAATAGTTACAAAAATAAACACAATATTCACTGAATATTTTGTCATGAAATTGAACAAAAAACTGTCTAACGGTGTTTTATTTAAGTATGCGCTATTCAGCTCACTCTATCATTCATTCACCAGGACCATTCTTCTCTAAAGAATAGCAATGGCACGCGCCGTCAAGTGCCTCTGTCAAGTGAAGAGCGGGCATACCAACACATGTGGAGGAGGCGGGGGACTGACTAGCAAGTTGCTAGCGACAGATAAAGAGAGAGAGAGAGAGAGAGAGAGAGAGAGAGGGAGCAAGGTGCTAGTACTGAACAAGCGAAATTCGATTTTAAAACTTTTTTTTTATTAATACATACATCAATAATACATATCGTTACAAAGATACGAAAAAACACACCAAATACAACATATTTTACAAAGCGCCAATTGACGAAATAAAACAATTAATTATGTTATTTAAAAAAAATAAAATAAAATACGTATGTGATTTTATTAAAAATTATTTGTGTGTTTTAATGCTTAAAACACGGTTAATTTTGAATAAAACTAAATAAATTAATACGCACATCGAGAAAATATTAATTATAGTTATGGCGACAACATCTGTTTTTCATATATTACATCCACAATGTACCTATACCATTCCATCATACACATATGGTACAGTTCAGTACAATGTTCATATATATCGTAATGGCAGGCTAGCTGAGCGCAATATTCGGCTTCGTCCATTTCTAATAATGCTGCCTCATTATACAGTTCAAAATTGTCAATTAGATTAAGGTCAACATCAATCCCTAAACAAGAATGTCCACGTTGACTCGGATGATTTACTAGACATCCATAACAATCTCGCACAACCAACGAATGTATCTTTTCACACAGCATGAATGCGAATAATTTCTGACTAATCTTTTGCACATGATCCATAGGACAATAATGATGTGGCTGCCCCATAGTTTTACAATAGTGACACAGTTTGCCAGTATCGTCATCGACGAGATTTAGTTCATCATCGCTTAAAAACTCATCGAGGTATATAGTGTCCATAGTAAGCATCGCGTGATTAGACATCTCTGCGGAATCACTGGTGGTTGGAATGTCATCCATGTTCTCACTTTATCACACCGTAAAAGCACTGAGGTATCGTGCTAAACAACGCGTCAATGCTCACGTCTGGAGGCACATAAAAGTTAGGTAATGGTGACAGCAAATTACTCGTGTTCTGTTTCAATAATTCCCACTCATTGTCTTGCAGGTATAATCCACAACATGTGGCATGTGGTTCTGCGTCAGAGCAGAAAAATAGCATATGTCAATACACGGAAATTCGTCACAGATAGAAATACGAACAGAATTGTCCAAAGAATATGTAAATAGTACGCCTTCTGCTTTTGCGCGCACATTTTACCACGTCCTCAAGATTGGGTATGTTCTGTAACAGCTGTTTAAACGCTGCTATGCTGAGATATAAACCACGTTTAGTGGGATAACCATCAGGATGAAACTGCCATAGATCGATACACCACTTTTCGCCAAAACGTATTGTTCGTGCTCTATGCGTATTACCAAGATCGCACCAAAACGCCGAGCGATTTAAATATTTAAAGCACAGATCAGATGACATCGTGGAGAACGAATAATCATAGTATGAAACTGCTGCCTTTTATATATCATTAGTAACAATAACGACCAGTCGCACACAGATTTCACGCCATCTGGCATAAATACCATGCGCACAATGGCATACATAGGAGCACGTGCATTACAATGACGTACATAGACACGCTTACTTTGAATGTATGGCGCAGGTTTGTTCGATCAATAACGTACATATTCACGTGGGACAAGACACCGTCTTCTACCATCACACACGTTATGAGCAATAACATGCACAAACAACTTTTAACCATTACACAGCTGAGAGACTCGGTACACTAAAGTCGATGCGTATTATCGCTGGATGCACAAAACATTTTGAAAACTATCTGACTGGAAGTTCATGGTGGATGACAACAACTTTCAGTCATAATATTTTTGCGGTAATATAAGGCTTGTAATGCGTGCAATAACTAAGCATAAGTTATGAATGAGAAAGACATCGATTAATGTAGCTTCACAACAATAATACGCGAACCCAATGCACTATGTCTATCCCATATTCGGTTAATAAACCCTTGCTAATTTCAGACATGAGTATATTTCTTCCAGCATTAATTTTGTCATCTCTTAAAGCGAACCGCATGCTCCTCATAATCAATGCACGCATCTTATCCTTATCAGCATTACACAGACTAGCAATATTTGTTATTATAGCGCGAGCAGCTAGTGTGGCTTCAGCGGACATGGATGACACCGACATTGTTTACGTACTGACTGAAAAAAGTGCAATGTTGCTATTTATATTACGCTAGTGTAACCATATGGTACTGATGATAAATCTCCCAGTTTCAAAATTCGTTTTTTAAAGATGGGTCTGAAAATCTTACTGCTATTTACTGAAAGAATTCTAAAATGATCAATGCACATGATCTTTGATGGGTAGCTTAATAGTATGCTATTACTATCCATAATTCCACCATCGCTTATAATTTGTTCAATGGATTTTTTCATTGTATCAAAATTAACTTGATTTGATTTTTGGGTACCAAGTGTTAAACCTTTAACCTTCATCACCTGTTTAACAATCGATGGATCAACGCGACGCTTCGTTTCATAACTATAGTTTGTTGGACCGAGTGTGCAAAAACTTGTTAATTCGTAATCGGAGGGGATTTCACTCGTCCAAGAACCTAGATACCCACTACGTTCTTGAATGGTCGGCTCAATTTCACGGGTACTAAATACCACCGAATCCGTATCATGATAGGCTACGTGGCATCCGAATAAGGACAAGACTTCGTACAGTTTTATTCGACCATAAGCTGTCACGAAAGATGCAAGAATGCAGTTGGTATTTAATGGTGACTGAACATACTCGTCATTGACCGAATAGGAGGCCATTAGAAGACTATCGTTCAGGAATGTAATGGATCCTACAGTTTTACTTTTATCATTCAGAAGGGAGAGAAGACCTTTACGTGTTGATATCATGCTACTCTTTTTATGATCATGAAGAGAAAATCGGGCCCACAAAATATTCAAACAGGATTTAGCAACAAAGCGCAAACCTGGGTTATTTGATATTTTGGCAGGGTCGAGCTGTATTCCTTCATGTTTATAATAGTCAGCCACGTAATTCGCCTTTTCACTCTCACTACCGACAAATTCAGGATAACTGCTACTTTCCTGTTAATTAAAACAACCCGGTTACTGTATTCTGAAAATAACCCATCGTCGCCATGCGGCTCATATTGCGATGACACGTGATAATGCCATACTTCATACAATTTTTTAATGAGATAACCACTGTGTATAGCTAACTGTAACTCTGGATTAGTCCATGTTCCGCATAAACTGCGCTGTTCTTCTGTATGTTTGCATACAGAAGATTGTTCATTTTTTGAACATTCATCGCATAGTACAAACATGAGGCATACATTTATTCGAGCAGGTAGCACAGGAAAGTATAAATCACGAGGTGGAAGGACTTTGCATTTAATAAGACCAAAGAAGTCATGCACCATCTTATCACTCAAGTCATCGCCTCTTAGAACCATATATGATCCTTCTGGAAAACAACATTGTTTCATCACTGAAGGATACATGGAAACGCAGTCTAAATATTCGAGTGTGGTATGCTCATCCGCTTCCATAAATAAACGAATCACGGATATGCGGCCACCGAATAGCGCATCACGTGGTGATATTGGGTGGGCTATGTCCAATTCGGTGATAAAATCATTTAGCGCAGAGGAATCAGTGACTTGTTTCTTAAAGTCACATTCCCACATAATTCTTACCATATATCCATGCGATTCTAATAAAGAAATGCGACATTGAAGCTCGGAATATTCCTCTTCATATGTCTGATCACCATATGGTGTATATGTCATATCACGCTTATCAACGCAACAAGCGGTCTCATGTCCATGGAATTTACAACCTAGGAACTTGTAAAGAATATTTTCAGATACATCGATTCCATCCACATAATGTCCGCATATTTTCTGTTCACCGCCATTTAGCGCATGCGTGATTTGGTGACCCTCACATTGACTGTCCTATTCCATCCATTTGACACCCAAAATGCTATAAGCGCGTTTTGCTCTTAGTGAGAAATTGGGTAAAGTCTGTACGCTCTCAGGTCGAAGCCATAAAGCGTGATAGGCCGCATTACATGCTCCCACTAGTGTTATCCCTGTCACAAATGGGTTTTGTCCATCCGTCGATTCAGAAAATAAAGTCTTAAATCTAGACATGGCTAAACGTAAGACAGTTACGTCTTCATTACAATATTCGATGAGATTTTTATTGACATAGTAGCGCTCGTGTCTAGATATCTGGTAGTTATACCAGCGATCAAATGCGATTAATTCATTTACATTCATATTTTGTGGACAGAATATCTCCCTCTCGGGAAAGGGTATTACCGTACCCTAATATTGAGGCATGTTGAGCTGATGGAGAAATGTCCCCTTATGAACAGGAAGATTAAAAGCAACGCCCACCTTACGTAATGAAAGGGGGAAAAAGTTAATGGAATCGATAAACTGAATAGTACCTACATCAAATGAGAGAACTGAATGACCGCGCATGATAATATTTGTAGGTTTAAGATGCAGGTTAGTGGTTTTGCAAATGCATTGAAGGAGTAAAAGAGAATCATATGCACGCATATTGTGAGCGATCACCAAGTAGTCAGAGAAAACATATTTTCTATTGATTCGTTTACCGGCACTCGCAGCCTTAACACGTGTCAGCCATCTAACGAACTGATCCACCGCGTCTAACCCATGAAAGCGAACATATCCATAATTCGTACCTCGATGACATGTAGAGCAATCGTCTTCGAGCGGTTGCTCGAGGCATGCATCACAACATATGTTGTCAACCACGAGATTGACTTTATGCTCGGCTAGAATATTGGTATTGCTACTGTCGATAGGCGATAAATATGTTTCTGTATCGTAAATGATGTATTTTTGAAAACATTCGTAACTACAATTGTCGGCATTCGTATGCATAGAGCGTGCATGGGATAATGACGTAATAGGTTCTTCAATTACTTTATGATAACATGTATGATTTTCAGTAATAACATACTTTTCTTTACACATGTGACATTTTGTCATACCGCATACATGTTCATCGTCATCTTGATGTATGCGACTGAAACAGTGTGGACACGACTTCACCATTATGCAAGTCCCATTAGAGAGGTGGTTTGCCATACATTGACAGTTATAAAACTTATGATGACAATCAGTACACATGCGTAGCATCTGTAGAAGTACAAGATCCTTTATCAGAATAAGGTGTCTGACAACTACGACAGCACGCAGTGCATGAGTGATCATTAGAGTATGATGCATTACACCGTGTACAGTAATTACGTACCATAAGAAATGCAGCCATAGACGTGATTAAGGATGTATGGTTATCACGTTCTGAATGCATAAGATTTATGCACGGTAAACTCGGGAAGCTTACCAAATAGGCGTTCACGCATTGACTCTGAGTAGACTTGAATAGAAAATTGATTGCGAAAATGTTCCTGAAATTTGTTCCAATCAGTACTATTAATTTCGCGTTCAGGAATACTACAAGCCGTATGATATTCACGCGCCATATGCGTCAAATATGTTTTATTACATCTAAAATTTTGCCATTCATTTGCAGAGATTAATTTGTTCATTTTCTGAATATATTTTATTCCTAAAAATATTCCTGCCGTGAAACAGAATGGATATTCGACGCATACGGGTATAATACATTTTTTTATACGCATGTATGCATCAAAATCAGATGTATGTAAATTTAATAAATTTAATTGTCTAGAATCGATCGCGCCGAGGAGAGTATCATTTCGCCCACCTGAGTTGTAGTCCTCTACACGAAAGACGTGAAATTCAAAACCCTCTGATAACCTGCAATCAGTATTTGACTGAATGACTTTTTCCACTGATTCTAAAATTTTGTCAGGTGTAATTTCATTCCATAGCCTAAAATCCATTGCTATCGGCATTTCGAAAGAAGGGTGAATCAACTCGATTCTCACGCAATCATTCGGCTGAACATTACTATATTCGCTATACGTATCGAACAACGATTGAAAGACGCCTGACACGAACTCAGAATGAGAAAGTGGTGTATCGGCTACAGGATAACCTTTAAAAGATACATTATATTCAGTACCTTCGAGATGAAACTTTTTACTGCGGTATTTGCGAACAGTCTCCACAGATATATAGTCGGTATAATCATCTACCGACCCTCCGATTTGAGTGGACTCATAGTGTTGCAAATAACAATTAAGTAGATCATCTGTAAGCGCTATATTCTCTGATATACATTGGCTGATTTCATCAGCTATAAGACTGATTTCATCTGTCGAATGATTTGCACGCATGTCAATAAGAGTGTGATGAGTAGGAACTTCGATGCGATAAGTGGTATCATTAGGAAGGCATGCTAAATCCAGAGATAAGTCATTAGCAGAAGGTGCGATACAGACCGATACATCATCATGTAAATTTAGGACGGCATCATTAGGAAGACATGATAAATCCAGTGATATGTCATTAGCTGAAGACACAATACTGTCAGGAACTGGCGCAGCATCAAATAAATTTAGGTCGGAATCGTTTGGAAGGCATGCTAAATCCAGTGATATGTCATTAGCAGAAGGCGCAATACATGCAGGAACTGGTGTGTCATCAAATAAATTTAGGTTGGAATCATTAAGAAGGCATGCTAAATCCTGAGATAGGTCATTAGCAAAAGGGACAACATCAATTAAATTTAGATCGTGTCCATCACGTACATCGGTCGAATAATTAGGATCATTTCAGTCACAATCGTTATGAGGATAATTGAAAAATGATGGTGGTACAGTACTCAGATCAGGAATAGATAGTTCAGTTTTAGTATGTTCGGTTAGATCATCGGTAGAAGCAGGTTGTGCAGGTATGATTACGTCATAATCATATAAATCATCCAAATAATTGAAAACATCAGCATCGGTAATAGACAGTTCAGGAATGACTTCGTAGTAATCAGGAACAGAGTTGACACCGCTAGCATTTACACCACATAATGTAACACCGTTATGCTCATCAGATACATGCTGAATTGCAAAGTCGGGTACATATAACGTAGAACCCAGATATAAAAGATTATCCACATGTTCATCAGGTGAATAGGGTTGATCCACGTTTAATCTTGACGCATCAGAGTCACGCATCTGCTGCAAAATCACATTAACAGCATCTTCACATTCTTTAATATCAGCACTTAAATTATCTGCCATTTTGTTATGTCTTTAACACACGCTTAATATTTAAAAAAAATTATTCTCTTAAGATCTCAATACGTTTCTTTAAAAAAGAACAAATAGCGATAGCGAACTAGACATGCATGCTTAAATATGCACAGAGAACAGCGCCAGGTGAAGGCCGCCTGCCATAGCATTCCTCCTCAGCCTCCTCCCTCCTCATCCTACGACCTCCCTTATCAGACCACCTCTTAAACTCTATTTCTTTTACATTATCATACTCTCTTATTATTTTTACCTTACAACGGTAGATAACCACGGAGGGGGGAGCGCCGCCACTACGTTTAAACGTACAATACACAACTTTTAAGGGTTAACAACTTCGAAATAATAGAACATTCCACAGTGGTGCAGATTCTCAAAAACGTGTGAATATAGTCGCCATTGTTATCTAGAAAATTGGCGTTATAGTCGTCATTGTTCTCCAAAGAATAGCAACTATAAATTGAGCGTTTTGATTGGTTAAAACACATTCCAACGAAAAGAACAATAGTGACTAGATACCCCCATTACTACTGTGGGGTGGGGGGAGGGGTTGCACTGAGGTATTGAACTATGTTTCAAACTGCACCATTAAAAGGCAAAATGCTCTAACAAATACGGTAAACACCAGTCCATCAGTAACCAATGTCATGGTATAATATTGTAGCTCGCAGGGCTTTGCGCTTGTATGTTCTGCTGCCCCACTCCATTGCACTGCATGTACAAGATGCACGGGAGGGCTGGTTAGCTGTGGTTCTCGGGGTAACGGATCCTGTATCGCGTCTCTCCGAAAAGTACAGACTGACTTCTAGAGCCGGTGGAAAGATAACATTCCAGTGGGGCTGTGCGACCATTGCCGCCGAGATTGAACCTCACTGTTTCATCCCACCTATTGGTGTCACGGTCCATCACTCAATTTAGAAGCCTGGACATAATAATAAATCTAAAAATAAATATACAAACAACGGTACTTTTTTACTAGTAGACGAGAGAAAATATACAGTACATAGAATTAAGTTTGTGTCTTGTTTACGTGGATTCGTCAGCGCTACCTCACCTTGTCTAGTTTAATATAAACCATTATACCCCTAACAAAAATATTATTGTTGCGAGAGGAAAGTGCCTCGCGCGGGCCTCCGTCACAAGAAAATACCTTCAACGCCGAAGCGGAGGAAGAGAGCTGGCAAAAAGTGCCACACTGTTGTTCAAATATATGCTAAGTGTAGTGTGTGTCAACCTAGTGAAATTATAATTAATGTGATGCACGCTGTATTACGTGAAGACGGGCGGATGATTTTCGAAGAATTTAAACACTGTCATCTTAAGTGGGCCCAAGATACTGCATTGGTAGTTGCCGCTTTATTTTTGTGGTCCCTCTGCTAAATTCTAACCTACCATTTAGTTGCTATATTTGCTTCCAAGCTTTGGCCGCAAGTGGCAGGGATTTCTACCTATCCTTTGATACATGAGCCTAACTGGCGAAGATGCCCAGGCTCCCGAAGTTCACCCTACAGAGCATCTCCCTCAGAAAGGCATCATGCGGACATGTTATGGAGTGACAGCTTCAGAATCATATAACGATCCAGTTATATATCACACCGCAACCACATACAACATCACTAGGACAAGTTACCATTCACATAAGCGATTTGAAAAGTGCATAAAAGTTTATGGCGGGGAGTAAGAGGCAGATCTCCATCTTTAGTGACCTTCCCGTGAGGGCGTGGTGGGTTCCAAGACTGCACCCAGTCACTGTACGGAGTTAGATGGAGATCTGTGTCACATACGTGACCCGTGTGTCAGGGGCAGATCATTTCTAGATCCGGCACCGGGGAACTAACATTTGCCTGTCGTTAGGGTTAAGTTTCAAAATGCCCAGAGCTGCACTGCTGGCCGGTTTTACATATTATCTTTTTGCGGTGCTTTCTACTTTGGCAGGGTTATCTATGCTAACTAGTATACGAAGATACAGGGGGAGTGTATGCGAAATCGACACTTTAGTCTTCAGCGCTCGGAAACCCCAATAGTTTCCCAAGTTAGATGATGTCAAAGTGTCGAGGGGAGGTCCAGACAATTTATACGCCTTGCTGGTGAAGGAACGTAGAAAGAGACAATCACTCAGTATAATAAGAGGCCCTAAGTTATTTGGTGAATTTTACACAATCTAGCCGATGCGCGGTGTTACATATCTGCTACAGCCGGAAAAGAGGCTTACACAAATGGCTCCTATGGAGAGATTGTCCCTAACTACTTTAAACCTATCCTATCGAGCTAGAATAGCTAGGTTTAGTCGATCACATGTCAGGTTCGCGTAATGCGAGTATGAACAGTGACCTCAGTGTAAAATTGATGCTGGGGGAAACGTGATGCAGATTTAATGTTGCTGTATATTATAGCCTAGAGTACTTCAGTCCTAGAGTTTTATATAAAATAAACAAAACAAGTAACTAGGATGGCTGCTTGCCATATACATAACTAACTATTACAGTAGTGACAGTAAATCAGGTCATAGGACCTTGCGGTGCTTGTTAGTCATAAGCACAAAAATAATTATAATATATGCAGTAAAAGATATAAATTATAAAATGTGGTCTCAGACGACCGGAGTGGTACCTATTAGTCAGCAGTACCTGTAAGGAAATAAATGAATACAATAGCTAAATGAGTACCTATTAATCATCGGTACGGAAAACGTTAATAAATCACTGTAGATGCTGCGTTACAGATGAAGAACGCGAGATGGCACGATTCTGAAGTTGCTGGGAAATCTCCGCAGACGAACTGTTGATGCGGCTCACACTCAAAGACGGTGAAAAGAACGACTGTAGTCGGATGCCCACTATATAGTCATAATAACTAATGCAATAATTAAGCAGAGTGTTAAAAAGTGCCTCCTCCCCCCCACCCCCCCCCACCCCGGTAATGGAAGTTTGTAAGTTGCCCGTAACATGAAGGGCTACAGTTGTAATTAAACAATGCATGTACATTACTGGGTACACCGTACATGATACATCGCATAGCTCTTGCGGTGTACCAGGCAGAGTCCCACCAGACTGTGGCCTAAAAGTTAATTAAACACACGACATGCTGTACAGAAGTTTGAATACCACTTTTCAGCCGTGGTCCGGAAGATCTGACGCATTGTCCACAAAGAATCACCAATTGTTCTACATTCTGAAGAGATTACATATGGGTCGTGAGGCCCATCCGCAGGATGGCTCCTCTGAAGTGTTGGTAGTGAGGAAGTCTCTTCTATTTATTTAGGTGCCCCCGGAGGTCCGTCCGAGGGCTTACAAAAACTGTGATGCGGATGTTCGATTGCTGGCCAGAGAATGAGAACGGAATTCCGAGAGTCACTGCTGCAACTAATAGGGAGCCACAGTCAGTAAGCAGTTGCCCACGTCTAGCAGTGTTCTGGCCACACAACCTACCACTTGCTCTCTCTCGCCGAAATGTGGTCTCGATTCTTGATTTGTCACTCCTTTTATACCACTCGTGACGTCAGAGGCAGGACGCCGAGCCAATCAGCGGGCGATCTGTAGCCAATCAGCGTGCAGCTAGAAAGGGCGCGGATGCTATCACGTGATAGGCACATTCCGTTTCATTTATTACATACACGCGATTACGACGTTCCAGTAATATTTTGAAAATAATTTCAATAAGCCATTTTAAGATAACTTGGCCATTTCTGGTCCGATTTTTAAAAGGTAAATAGTTTTGGATTTCTCGTCTTATTCTGGTCCTGATAGCTACCAAGAACGACGAGAATGGTGTAAGTTAAAAAAATTACGTGCACCGACTCACTTTAGTATGCATTCTCTCCCAATGCTAACACGTGTTGTCAGGGAAACTCCGACGCGCGCATGCGCGCTACGCTATCTCACGGGCGTAGTAATTTTATAGAAACCTCTCTCATATGGCTCTATACACACATACTATCCTACCCAGGGTGGGGGCATCCTTGGAGCATACCCGGAGTGGTAGTTCAATACTCAGCCGAGCTGGGACAGTCCGTACCTGTCCGGCCGATCCGCGCTACAATATGTAAGTCTGTCCATTAAACAGCAGACTTTGTCTACCTGTGCCAATCCACGTAACCATATTTGTGGAATGTTTAGGAGGTGATTTGACTAGGAGTTTATTCGGTTATTTTCGCAATCTTCAGCAACTTATCAGCACATCTCCTTAGAAATAGTGACACTGATATTTAAGGGGTTAAAGGGTTAGTTTAGGGTCTGGCTACATGTATATTATATCAAAAAGTATATTAGTTAAAATAACACAAACTAGCCTGTCTACTTATCTGTTAAATCATATACTATAATATGTCTACCAATGCCGATAATCATGATGCGAGATGATGTTGCTTAAATATGTAACCACCTCCCACCCACCCCTACTGTACGTACGTACCTTCGTACTATTTGGTTACAGGACAATAACTTATGCTTGCTTGGACCGATTTGAACCAGCTTTGACAGCCCACTTGTAGTAATACGAATATGGAGGCCAATTTCTAATTCCGTCAATTTACATGAAATTTACCTGCAGTTATTTTTCCTTGGATGTATGAAATTCGAAAAAAGTATTGGACCAGCTTCGGCATACCACTTAGTAATATTAATACGGAGGCCAAGTTCGAATTGCGTCAATTTACGACAAATTTACACGGAGTTCAATATACCCCCCCCCCACCCACCCACCCACGCACGCACGCACGCACGCACGCACGCACGCACGCACGCACGCACGCACGCACGCACGCACGCACGCACGCACGCACGCACGCACGCAGTGAAAAATATATAAACATTAATTTGCCAGTTTCCAGGCAATAACTCGTGTTATGCTTAACCATTTATAAACAAATTCGGATTATAGATTACTACTAGCGAGGCAGATGTCATGTTCGCGTTCCATTAGTTTTCGTAAATATTTTCCAGAGTTATCACCCTTGAAATTACAAACCTCATTAATCTGGCCGTTTCCAGGCACTAACTCATGCCAGACTAAACGGATTTGAACCAAATCAAAAATTTTGATTAATATTATTACTATTAAGACGAGAGTCAAGTTCCTGTTTTGTTAGTTTTCATCAATAATCGCCAGAGTTATCACCCTTGAAAAATGCAAACTTCGTTCATTTCACCTCATTCCCTTACAACAAACACTGCGATGTAAGAATTATACCAGTTATAGAGAGCTGACAAGTGAATTGTCCAGATTCTTTACCCGTCATTTCAACAAAAGCAGGTAGCGAGGGGATTTGAATTGCTTGCAATGCCGTGCTAATACTAATATATTAGTCTCTATATATCATGATTGTTCACTATTCGTACTGTGTGTTTTATATTCTATATTATGATTATGTAACCTTCACGTTTGGCTATCTCTTCATGTAAAAGATTGTGTGCCAATATCTAATCGGAATCTGAATAGATACTGTGAGTGTGAGGTGATTACGTCACATATAGTGAATGGGTAAGACGAGGACGTCATATATAGTGAATTTGAAAGGGGAGTACGTCATAGATAGTGAGGGCGAAAGGGGATTAGGTCATGTATAACTAGACGCTAAGGCGTTTACATCATATATAGTGAGATGTTACCGTGTTTACGTCATATATAGTGAGAGGGTACCTTGTTTACGTCATATATATATATCGAGAGGGTACCGTGTTTACGTCAAGTATAGTGAGAGGGTACCGTGTTACGTCATAGCTGATCTAGTGACCGGCCTCACGAGGTTTTTGTCTCAGCCGTTAGCTCTTGGGCGTCTCGCCGCACACGATGAGGAACGCGCTGAGCTAGTTTCAACTTCACAATTAATATATATAATTAATGATTAATACGTAAAGAAATCAAACGTTAAGATTTATTTCGCTTCGTTACATCGAGGTGCACACATTAAAACTCTAAAAGTAAGCAATTTAAGCAATATTATTTCCATGGATTCTGGTGTGAATGTGCACCTTTAAATTACGTGGACAAACCATGCGTTTTCATTTGTCAGTTGATTTAGGCAGCTGAGCGCATGGCTCATGACGTCCGCTCACGGTGAGGCTTTAACCTCGCGAGGCCAAAAATATCAAACACGACAGATTTCGGGAAGCGAGAGCAAGAGCTAGCGGCTGAGATCCCGGCCTTGTCCCGTGTGCACTAGGCATAACATCATTGATAGGGGAAAGGATGAGAAGATTACGTCATAGATAGTGAATAGCGAAGGTGATTGTATAATAGACAGTGAATGGGTAATGTGATTACGTCATAGATAGTGAGAGTGTGAGGTGATTACGTCACAGATACTGAATCGATAAGTTTAGTATGTCACATATAATGAATGGGTAAGGTGAGCACTACATGCAATTGGGGAAAACTAGTTTTTCGATCAATCATATGACGTCGTAATCAACAATGTCGCATGTAGTCTGTCGTCATAATCAATTACGGCATGAATGACTCTATTTAGTCTGTCTTAAGCGCTTAATAGCCCGTCATGTTGTACGAATTTACTATTTAATAAACATGTTGTTGACTGTTTTGAAACCAATTTGACTGGGCGCTGTTGCTGCCATAGCAACCAGTTAAATTAGTTTTAAAATATTCAACAGCTTACCTGTATAGTTTTCTGTAAATTGAGATTTATAGAGTTCATGGATCGATTGATCCCAACGTGGGTAAAGCATGGATGGAGCTTAGCTAGTGAATGGCGGGGCAAAGCTAAAACTGGATTCCTCAATGCCTTAGTCAGATAGGTCCTAATTAGCTTTTCTAAATAAATACTGGGAGTTAATAGGAAAACTACTAATGCTGCTGTAAGCTGCGAGCTCGGGCAATATGCCTCACTCATCACACTCCTCTTACAATCAGCCAAATTTTGGTTACGATTGTGACATTGACTCTGAGACAATAGCTCACCAAGCCTATATGCACTCCCATTCCTCATTAGAAGAAGGTAACTGGGCTAGCCATTTAAAAGAATTATGGACTAGGTTTAGCTTCGAAGAAATTTGGGCCAACAAATTCACAAGAAATAAAAAGACATGCGCTAAATTACTAACTGATGCCATGGAGTCTGGATACACATGTTACAGTTCTAGTTTTGCCATGGATAGGTCGCATGGGTTTTCGCGATTGTGGTGACTTCCTTTGGAGTCAGAGAGAAAGTTTTCCCTTTTCAGTCGTCCAGAAGTTATTTTATCTGCGAGCAGTTTCGTGGTATGTGACGGCATTAGCCTGAATTTTTTATGCTGTATCTTGGCCTTGTCTCACGTTTCCGTTGAAGGGAGTCGATGTTGGATATCTCTTCCATAGCACTGATGGGTTTGTTCTCATTCCTCCAGTGATAACTCGAAGACCTTGGTTTTGCAGTTTGTTTAGTTTTTGGGGGGTGGAGTGCGATGCAGTTATCCACGCAGGTGGGCCATACTCGAGTATGGCGTCTTACAGATCCTGTATACACCTGTTTCAGCATATTCATGTTTCCTCGCCAGGTGGTTCCTGCAAGTTTCTGCATGATTGCCAGATTTTGTTTTGCTTTACCATCAGCTTTTGTGATTTGTGGTTTCCAGGTCATCCTTTTGGCAAAGGTTACCCCCAGGTAGGCTGCGTTATCTTCAGGGTGAACATTTTTGTTGTTAATCTCCAGATCTGTTTTGAGGTCTTGTTTGGTCGAACGTGTGAAGAGCGTGATTAGGTCATTTCTTCATTGATTTAACATGCCATTTAATAGTCCATGCTGAGAGGTGATCAAGGGCAAGCTGCATCCGATAATTTGCAATAGTGTGATAGTCTTCGTGGCACCAAAGTATGAGATCATCTGCTTACATTGCTGCTTTAATTCCTCTTGGTAGGTTCTGGACAAGATTATTTACAAATACTAATAACATGGTTGGGGATATTACGCTGCCCTGAGGAACTCTATGCAGCATGAACAATTTCTTGCTGTGTTGTCCATTGAGTAGTACGGATGCTCTGGCGTTATGGAGGAACTGTTTAATCCATTTGAGCCCATTTGAGCATTCTTCCTGATACCCGACTTCCTCTCAATGTCATTAGCAGCCCCTCTTTCCAGGCCTTGTCAGCCTGTGTCGTTTGGTTTGGAACCTTTCTTCAGTACATTGTGATGGGTAAGCAGTTTGAACTTCTGTTTATCGAAATTTCCTGAAACCATTTTGCTCATCTGCTAGAATGTACTCTTTTTCCAGGTGCCACAGTAACCTTTTGTTTATGATCCTCTCCACTGTTTTTCCGACACAGCTTATGAGGCTGATGGGCCTGTAACTTCCAGCTTTCGATTTGTTCTTGCCCTTTTTTAGCATTGGGATCATGTGCGCTTCTCTCCAATATTGTGGCACGTCGCCTTGTCTTCAGCTTTGATGGCCGATTTCCAAAAGCCCTCCCTTTGCCATGTGCCTCAACTTCTTAAGAATCTCATTGGCTATACCGTCTGGACCAGGAGATCTCTTTAGGCGAAGTTTTGCCGAGGCAAATTTTGGTTCACCTGACGTTAGATCCGTCCATAACAGGTGAATGGGATGCGGGTATTCGTTTGAGTTTGCATTTGCTGCTTTTTTCTCTTTCGTTGGTACTATGCTGTATGGCTGGATGTTTTGAAACATCCATGTTCTTCAAGCATCGCATTTGCTTTCCTCGCACTTTCATCATTCAGTTACTTGATCAATTTCCAGAGCTTGATTACCCTCTCCATATCAAAGCTAATGTTCTCTCTCTCCATGAACTTCCGATGGCAACAAGCTTGGCTTTCACGTACTTGGCTTTACATTCCTGGAGTGTCATGTGGTTTGCTACAGATGGTGATGTTCAGCAGCACGTCTGGCTTGAAACATTTCTTAATGTAGTTCCTGAAGCGTTGCACTCCAGTACGGCGTGTAATTCCGGCGAGCACCTCTTGGTATGCTTTGCTGAGCTGTTGATAAGTTGGCCGGGTTGAAGTCCTTTACAATGTGATTGTTGTTTCTTTCTTCTACTGTTACCTTACTTACGAGAGTATCAGAATTTCTCGGAATATCTTCCAGTCAACCTTCTTGAAATTCTAACGAGGTACTGTATTCCTGTCTACTCATGTTGCACGACTTAGTTTTATGAGCACAGGGCGGGGGTCACTTTCTCTTAGCTGACAGGCTACTTCTCTGGCTGATCCGAGATGAAAGTCTTTTGAGCTGATAGCTAGATCAGGTATACTCGTGGTGTACCAGCGTCTGGAATAAAATGTTTGATGGTCATGGGCTTCATTCAGGACTATCAGATTGTTCTCGTCCATCCAATTTTCAACATACCACCTCTCTTATCAGTGGCAGAGTAACCCCAACTCTGAGAATGGCTATTGAAGTCACCAAGGACAATTGTTGAGCTTGGAAGAGTGATCTTATCGAGGTTCATTTTCATATTGTTAGGGAAATAGTAGTTTGTGATAGATATCTCCTGGTAGTCTGTCAAAATTTTGGTTGTTAGGATCTATACCTCTTCCATATTTTGATGTGTTTCTACTGCATTCAGGTTGTTTCTCACCAGGGTAAGCACTCCCGCCTTTGTGACGTCTTTCGCTGTCTCCTCTGAAACACTGATATCCTCGGAGGAAACCCGTCTTGATTCATTAAAATGCGTTTCTTGTATACAAGCCACATCACCTTGCTTTTCTTAAAGACTTCTTGCAAGTTCTAATTTCTTGTTGACAACACCTTCTGCATTCCAATGCATGATAGTGAAGGGTTGGTAATGGAATCTGTTGTTTGGTCACTATTCGAGTTCTTTGATTTCCATGTCTTCCTTCGGGATTTGTTTGTTTTATATGATCCCCAGGAGCTTGGCTGGATCCTTTCGATGCAATAGGTTCCAGCGCAACTCCCGCCTGGTTGATTCCCACGACGCGAGCACCATAACGATTTTCGTTTGATTTGTTTGTCATGTGTTTAGTGCTGTGGTTGGCCGTGCACAAATGATTTGTTTGTCATGTGTTTAGTGCTGTGGTTGGCCGTGCACAAATAACTGAGTTGGTATACCCACACACGTTACACCCATGCGCCCGATTCTAGCTGACAGAATATTCTGTGAGGCCCAGCACTATAGCTGGTGGTTACTATTTAAGTACCTTGATGATTTTGCAAATTTGGCTACCTTCAGTCAACAGGACACATTTGTATTCGTAATGTCCTACAACAATGGTTACACTGAGGTCTGCAAACCTTTACTAAACTATGTCACTGATTGTTTCATGAAAAGGCGGAATGCTTTGGCTCCGAAGTTAATCCAGTATAACTGATTTGAGCAGCAACAAAGTTTGGTGTATGTGCATCTCATCCTTATCGTCTTTGTCCATGATCGCTGAGTGAAGGCGCGACTTACCTATCTTTTGTGTGATAAAATAATATGGCGATTAAACTGTCATGAGACTAAGATATGGCGAGTGGTGGTGGTACTGCTTTCTTTCATTCAGTGGTCCTGGCAGAGGTTTCAGGCAACAGTCAGTGAAGCTTCCACTGCAACTAATGCGCATGGTACATGGCAGACACAAACTCAACATTAACTTCAAATTTACACTTACGTACGTGCATTCTACGTGCGAGCTTGTATGCATGTGTACGCGCGAGTGCATATATGTGTGCGCGTGCGCACGTGTGTGCACTCGTGCGTGCGCGCGTGCACGTTCTCGTGAAGGAATATTTATGTAAGGTAAGCGTGTACTGTATAAGTATATAATGTACCGTATATTTGAAGTGTTGTCAACTGCATATTATATATAATATGCAGTTGACAACACCTAAAATATACGGTACATTATATACTTATAAAATGTAATATCTATATATGGCTATATCTATGTGTATGAAGATTTTGTACCAATAAATAATCTGAATCGTCATCGATGTTGAATACGTGAGGTGGGTAGGCCTACGTCATAAATAGTCAATAATTAAAGGTCAGTTGTCACGATCAGATTAATCTCACAGACAAATCTGAAGCAAAACTCTGACGTCATAGCGCGAATTTGAAGAGCGTTTAAACGATCAGTTTAATCTGTAATCTGTCAGATAAATCTGGTGAAAAATATGACGTCGTAGCGAGAATCTGAAGAGCGTTTAGACGATCAGGTTAATCTGTCAGAAAAATCTGCTGAAAAAAATCTGACGACAAAATGTGATAGAAAATCTGAAGAAAAGAATGTGAAAAAATATGTCCCCCATTGAGCGTTTCCAAGGCTGACAGCAGCCAACATGGCGGACAAAAGAAAGCTTGCTGCTGCAGTAATCTCCTTTTGCCATTCAATAATAAACTTCTCATTGAAATATCCAAAAAATTCTGTATTGCACGGGAGCATCCAATTTGCATGCTGGACATGCTGGGTGATGACGGCAAAGATGATGACATATTTAGAGCAGGCATTCTGATTGGTCGCGCCTTAAGACAAAATCTGAAGAAATTGAACCTGCCCAACTCTTCAGACTCGCCTTCGGACATCAGATTTCAGACATCCGTTTTTTGCTTACACTCTACGATTTTATCGAATTCAACAAATCTCACATTGATCTGATCGTGTAAACCGGCCTTTAGGCGAGTACGTCATATTTAGTGAAATTTCGCAGTGATTACGTCATTGAGAGTGAGACAGTGAATTTTCATGTCGGTATGGCGTTCAAAAGGTCGAAATTTAATGTCGTATTAACACAGTTATGAAAATCTACTTACAGAAATGGAAATGCACCTACCACTTTGAATCTTGAAATCCCAGAATTTCAAATTCAAGATTTGCATAGCCTACCTGTAAGCTGGTAAATAATTTAAAGTTAATTTTAGCTGCGAGAGCTCCAAGTCAACTTAATTTCAAAATAGGCCTACTCAGAAAAATATTCATCATTTTAAATGATTGCAACTCGAATTTAAATGTTTAATATTTTTGTGATTAACAAACGTCTATTTTGTATTTTAGGAAGAGATCACTCCTCCCGAAATCACAGATTTACTGTGGTTGTGCGGAGAGTCATTCACGCGTGGTCACGTGGTGGAATTGGAGAAGCTGGTGCTAGCTGCTATTGGTTTCGACCTGTTCATCCCAAGTGCATATCTTTTTTTGGAATATTTTGCATTTTGGCGACATCTGGGAGCGAAATCTGGCGTTGAACGAGAAAAGTGCAGGTAACTCGATTATTTCTGATTTCTACAAAAGCTTGAGAAATACACCGGGCAGCCCGCACCGGCGCTGGCCCGCCTGCCAGCCCGCCTGCCAGCCCGCCGCCCCGCCTCCCCACCAACTGCCCGCACGCGGGCCCGCCTGACCGCATGCACGTCCGCTCTCCTGTAGGCTCGCACGCCTGTCTGCCTACCGGCACGCACGCGTGCACGTGCCCGCGAACGCACCCACGCACGCACCCACGCACGCACCCACGCATGCACGCTTTCAGCACGAGCGCGTGCGCGAACGCAAGGCCGCATTGAATTGAAAATTGAATATATACCACCCAAGCCACACCATGCCATGCCATGCCATGCCAGGCATTATTCTCTTTCTATTTAACCCTTCAACACTTCCATGTCAAATTTGGTATATTCTTCACGTTATGATGCGTCAAGGACTATAGTATATTAAATAGTGTGATACTAATTTGACTGGGAGCAGCACGTTTCCAGCAACAGTTTCCAGTCAAAGCAACATCACCATATGGAACATCTTTCGTGTATGGTTGTTTGGAAATTGCGTCACTGGCACTTCAATGTTTATTATTGTGTTATTATGTTCCTGTTTCTCTCCAGGCAATGTGAGGCTTTGTCCCGCTACACGCTAGAAATCTCGCTGCAGGACTACAAACTGTGCCAGTACCCATTATCAATACTGGGCTTTTCGGCGGTTAAAATAGCTGAGGAGGAGTACGACATCGAAGTTGCTCGTCCGACCCAGCCTGTGGACCAAGATCTACCCCTACAGCCCAACCTTCTTCGTGAATGTTTGACCGAATACCGCACCCTAGCTAAGACATTGACGCAAAACTTTCCTGAAATGAGTGAATTGTCGTCTTACTATATGCGATCTTAGCTTAGTACAGCTTAACACGTATGTTAGATCCAAAACACGGCGGCTACTTCACCCTTTAACAGTCATCTCAGCAATAAATGGCTTTTGTCGTGGTCGTGAGAAATGTCCATTTGCAGTCCAAGAAAAGACTAACTTTTGAAAATTTGCCACTGAAATGGCTGGCTCGATAACAGAGACAGTCATTTCAAGTGGTATATTTTCAAAAATAGTCTTCTTTTGGTCTGAAAATGAACATTTTCTATGAGAAGATTGACATTTTCTTGAACAAATTCGACGGTTAAAGGGCTAAGACAGGTGGTCAGAATACACCCGGCCTTAAAGAAGCGCCATCTTTTTGATACAAAGTTATAGCAATTCACTTGTATTAAGAGAATGTTAGTGTAATCGTGATTACTAGAGGGATACGATCTGTCATTCAAGTATATGACGTCATAATCACTTAGGTATACGTCACATGTATGTTGACGTCACAATCATAACGATGTATCATAACCCGCCATGAAGCTCGAAAGGTCCGTCAGGTGTACCACTTGTATGACTTTGATGGAGTTTAATAAACATTCTGTTGAATATTTTGAAACTAATTTGACCGTAGTTTCAAAATAATCAATAGCTTACTTATATAGTAACCTTGCAATTGTGATTGCGGTAATTCAAGATTCAAAGTATATAAATCGATTCCAACTCACGCAAACGGTGGGCGGACCTTAGCTGAAAATGGGCGGAGCATGGCTAGAAGTGTGTCCCTCTGGTATCTGTGGTCCATAAGGTGGTCGCTTAAGACAGGTTGAACGTGTTACTAAAGACTAAATCGAGATGTTATATTTCAATGCTATTATCGTATTTGATTATGTCGCTGTGACAAATCTCTACAGTTGCCATATTTGGCATCGTCAGCGACATCGTCCTTAATTGAATGCTATTAATTTGAAGGCAATCAGTGTTGCCTCAGTCATTTCAACTGCAAGATCTAGCTATGTCAATTTCGAGACAGCATGTAGTTGTACGCTGGTGATTTTTTGAAAATTAATTGAAATGGAAGTTTCTTGTTGCCTTGGCGCTTTTTTCCTTATCGTGGAAATTCACAATCGCGATCCGCTTACGTATCGTTTAACAGTGGCTAAATTTGGCAAAGATTATCAAAATATTTCCACATTGAATGCCAATGGACTGTTCCAGTTTTAGCTATGCCCCGCCCACCTCTAGCTAAGCTCCACCCACACATCGCCGTGTTGGGATTGATCGATCCCCGAATGCCCTGACTATTAATTTCCTGAAAACTATACAGTTAAGCTATTGAATATTTTGTAACTACTTTGACTGGGTGCTGTTGCTGCCTCTGGCAGCAACAGCGCCCGGTCAAATTAGTTTCAAGATATTCAACATGATATTTATTAAATAGTAAAGACATACAATTCGTACAACAACGCATATTCCGTCTTCAACTATGCGTTCGTGGCGTACTTATCTACGTCATTCATGACGTCATAATTACGTCATTGATTGTGATGTCAGTCTATTCGCCACATAGTTGATTATGACCTAATATGAAGGATGGATACTGTGGAAAGGCCCATTTGCAGGCCAGGAGCGAAACTTTTTTTGAAATCTTACCAGTGTTAAAATGTAAAAAATAGACCAGTGTAGAGTGTTTTTTTGGCTGGCTTCGAGCATAACATTTACACCGACAATTTGTTCATGAGCATCCTGGTTACAGATGATTGCGATAGTCATCTTTGATCATACGGGTACGAGGCGTCACGTTCGCGTCCCTGTTGATCCTATGCGTTATCTGTAGAAACAAATACATTTAATACTTGAGTCTGGTGCGTCATATAATTCAAACATCTTGCGTTTCTATAAATCTGTCGGCGTGTCTTTCTGTCGGTATGTCGGTCAGATCGATTCATGTGTTTATATTTTTACAACGCGACATAGGTGGGAGTGATATTAAATAAACCTATACGCGCGTGTTTTCAATTGCTTCCATTTCAGATTAAGCGCATAAAAGCCTGATTAACTCATTGCATAAAATGATTAAATTTCCTCTCAATTTTCGGAAATAACCAATTTTTTATTATCTAAGGAATGTGACTAGCAAAAGCAAACTAGTTTCAAGTTATTCAACACCTTTTCTGAATAACTATCTTGAAATTGAGACACTGCTAGTTTTAAAGGGCTTAGTGTTTCTAATACAGTATGAGACAACAATTAATAGACCGAATATGCCAACAGTATTATAATTTAAAATTATTATGAATGCCTATTATATGTATGCCATCAGAAATATTGACAATTTAAGCGAACACGCGCAATCACATGACAACTCTCGCGCGCACAGATGCGCGTATATACGTAAGTTTTCGATAGCACGAGCGTAATAAGGTCAAAATGATTGCGATTCCACTCCACCTTAGCAGTAGCAATAACAAGGCCATCACCAGCAACAACAACAGCATTATCAGCAACAAAAGTAACGAAATCAGCAACAGCAATATAAACATCAATAGTAACAACGACGACGGCGTCAGCGACGACTGCGATGAGGACGACAATAACACCGTCGACAACAACGACAATGATAACACCGTCGACAAGGACAACGATAGTCGCTGCAGAAAGAACAACAACATCCACAGCAGTGCATAATCGTTCATAATATTTGAATGAAATATTGAATGATTAATTACTTTATAAGATTCAATAGTTATTTCTATTGTACAGCCGTTAATAACAAGATTTTATCAATTTTTCTTGTATCGTATTAGCAAATCTCTCAGTTTGATTAGCGACTGCTGATTGTAGGCCGGCAATACTAATTGCGGCCAGACCTTATGAAAGTGTTACGTGGCTTCCGATAATTGATTCAATAGAAAATCTTAACACCTGCCCAGGCAATGCCACTAATTACGATTGCGGAGAAATTACATCGTTGGTTTCCCTTTTGGTCGTCAAAGTTCCGCCGCTTGATAATTGCTGTTATATAATTATCAGTTCTGTCTATCGTACAAGCTGTTTTCTATTTTCATTCAATTGAGAAATTGGACGTATTAATTTACGCTCACTATTTAGTTTGGCTGGTGCTCTTTCCTCATTTCATACTCGCATTTCTACTCTTCTTTTGCGATTTACAATAAAATGATTTATTTATTATATAACTATACGGAGGAAACTACTGAACCTCAAAGACGGCGATTTATTATGAAATTTGTTGCTTCAATGGGGTGGACTGTTTCGATTTACTACCAAAGTGTATGACGCCATAATCAATTACGTCACATGTTAGTTAAAATCAAAACTGCCGTAGCTCAGTCACGCAAAATGAAAATTCCGTCACGATGGTGTAAGAATTGTATGTTTTTGGTGAATTTACAATTTAAAAAAAAATTATCTTGAATATTTTGAAACTAGTTTGACTGGGACTGCCATCTGTAGGAACAACTCCAAGTCAAATTAGTTGCAAAACATTCAATAGCTTAGCTGTAGTGATAGCTTGAAATTGTAGGACTAAATATGTCAAAGTTTCTGAGTTTCAAATCGATTCAAACACGCAGAAAAAGTCGTGGGGTGGTGTGGGATGGGGTGGGGCTGGGGTGAGATTTGGTGGGATGGTGGGGAGTTTAGCTCCAAATGGGTGGGCATAGCTAGCAATGGACCCCTCTATGACTTGTCTCTACTACACTTAGTAATAATGGTCAGAATGGAGGAATCCAGTTTTTGCTATGCCCCGCCCATCTCTAGCTAAGCTCCACCCTCACTTCTCCCGTATTGGGATCGAACGATCGAACGATCCATGAACTCCCTGACTATCCATTTCTAGAAAACTATACAGATATGCTGTTGAATATTTTGAAACTAAATTGAGTGGCTGCTGTTGCTGCCTAGCATGCTTATTAAATAGAAAATATACACAATTCGTACAACAACGCTTAGGCCGTCATGAATTAAACGTTCATTCATGACGTAATTGATTATGACATCATATTACACGTCACATAGTTGATTATGACGGAATATGATTGATTGTTAAACTAGAATATTCAATTTCTTCCATCTCAAAGCAAAAATTAAAAAAACGGTTTTCTACAAAATAACATCTGGATGCAGGTGTATTATAGGTGATAATCTGTTCATATTAGCAATTAGACCCTCTCATCCGTTACGACGTGTACGCCAATATTGTGTTTATTTTGTGCTTTTAGAAGGAGCATATAATATTTAAGTTGTTATGATTTTCAGAGATTTATCTTTCTTCACTGTTATTTTTTCACAGCTAATATGTAGACGACGTCTGACAATAGTAATATGTATGGCATTCGCTCATCTGTGATATCCACATTCGATATATAACCAAAGTGCTTTTCCCCATCGAATAGAAACAATAAAACATAAAATTTATATGCAGATACGTTTATATTTGTAGTGATGCGTCTTTCTTTCTACCTTCTACACAACTGAGTGCTCTATGGAGTGCGGTGGCATAAAATGATTGTTTGGTCCTTAAGGAGGAGGAAGATGAATCACTATCCTCAGGTTTTTTGAAGAAAAAAATTCAGTCAAGTAGTTAGGTCAACTGAGCTAAAAAGAGGGTCACCAAATTGTCCCCGCTGCTTAAAATCAGACAAATGTGTGTTGCTGTGGCTGATAAACCGATAATAAAGGAATATCTTGATGTTAATGTTTTTAAAAGTGAGTATTATACTCCACCTGACAAATATAAAGGTTCAATGTTAATTTATTTAATGAAATGTTGTTAATATGATATTGATATTGCCATCCTGCAGAGTCACTAATAGACATCACCTGACAAATCGAAAGTGATGTATGCGTTCATATATTTCATGGAATGGCGTTAATCTGGCAACTGACATGATATGATGTCCTTGTTGTAAAAAAATATTACGATATGCAATTATGCGGTAATAAAAATTTAAATGAACATAACATTGCATCTAAATAAATTAGAATGATAGCTGATCACTCAGATTGTTTGTATTTGTGCACTCTATATAAGAAACAATAGATCTGCTGACTGCATTTGAACATATAACCTTTCAATTAGACACGGTCACTGTCAGATAATGATTCGTCACATTCATTTGTGCAATCATCGTCTGTCGAACTGTCTTCCTGTTCATCCCATCTTGCCATGTTCATTCGCTAGAATATATACACGCATATGGTTATAGCTATCATGTAGGTATTTAGAAGGGCGACCGTCTACCAAAACCAGACATCCCTGCACAAACTTAGGAGAACGGCTGGGCTGCAAGGGGTGAACAAAAATTAGAACACAAGTGGTGTGAATGTGAGCTATTGCCTAGTATGCTCGCGGATAGTGTAGAGATCTGATCGTGAACAGGATGACAGTTCAACTGATGTTGATAGCAGCAATGAAGGTGGTGTATCATCATCTGATAGTAATAGTGATTAACTGTGATATGATATGTTCAAATACTTTTAGCGGATTTATTGTTTGGTGTGTAGAGGATACAAATACACTGAATCCACCTTTCCAGAGTATCCATTTATCATCCGACGTGGTATGATATCATAATCAGCTAAACGTCTAGCAGGATGACGTTACAATCATTACATCATAAATGAGTCTATTTGACCCGGGTTTTTTTAACTCTTAATAGTCCAAATCGTTGTACGAATTGTATGTCTCTACTATTTAATCAACATGCTGTTGAATAATTTGAAACTAATTTGACTGGATACTGTTGCTCCCATAGGCAGCAACGGCACCTAGACAAATTATTTTCAAGATATTCAATAGCCTACTTGTATAGTTTTCTGGAAATTGATAGTCATGGAGTTCAGAGATCGATCTATCATAACATGAGCGACTGATGATTCGAGCGAGGTGTGGGTGGAGCTTAGCTAGAGATAGGCGGGGCATAGCTAAAACTGAAAAGGTCAATTTGAGTGATCATCTAAAACTACATTTATCTAGATGCAATGTTATGATCATTCGCTTTTTGCTTACACCATAAGTTCATTTCCCACATGCTTAAAAAATGGGCAGTCTGTCAGTTGCCATGCTAACATCATTCCACAAAATAAATGAACATTGGTCATTTTGATTTGTCAGACCACGTCTATAATTCACTTTTCATGAGATCATCACCAACATATTCCCTTATTACCGTATTGTCCATCAAAATGCGCAGCTGCCAGATTTCAAGCAGCGGCCAGAGTTGGTGACCTTTTGACCTCCGCTGACCTAGCATTTTGTCGATCAAATGCACAGCTGCCAGATCTTAAGCAGTGGCCAACATTGGTGAGATTTTAAAATTCTGCAGACCTAATTACTCAAACTAATTTGCACACGACACTTAGGAAACTGCAGCGACTCTGACAGGGAACATTTGGAGTGGCCATTCATAAGTCTAGCTTATGGGGATATGATGCCATGGTCATTTCATTTTCGTTACCCAATAATTGCATTATTTTCAAAAAATGGCCATTCTGTCAGGTGTTATATTAAGACCATTTCCGGAAAGAGGCGAAGATTGTTCCTTTAGTTTTGTCAAATTGTGTTTCATTCACTATTCAGGATGTTAAGATTAAGCTATCAATTTATTGTTACATTGTCAGTCATAGCAATGCACATTTACCAGATTTTAATCAAAGGACAAGCTTTGTGACCTTTCGACGGCTGGTGACCTAATAGTAGCTTCATTTGCATGTAACATTTATGAGATTATGGAGGCCCCTATAAGGAACATTTTAAGTGGTCAATCATTACTCTAGCTTATGTGGATGTGAAGTCATGCTCATTGCATTTTCCGCAATTAAAAGAAATGGGCATTCCCTCAGTTGTCATAGTAAGAACATTTCAAGAAATAAAAGAATACCGGCCCTTTAAGATTTGTCAGATAGAGTCCTATACTCAATTTTCCAAAAGTTAACATCAATTTATGATCACTCTGTCAGTCACAACAATGCACATGTGTTCGATCTTAAGCAGCGGACAGTATTGGTGACCTGTAGACCTCTGGTGACCTAATCACTTGACTGATTGGCATATACTATGTAGGAAATTCTGGAAATCACTATACGTAATGTCGTAAGTAGTCGGTCTTCACGCTAGCTTATGTAGATGTGAAGCTATGTTCATTTCATTTTTCAGTACACCATAGTTGCATTTTCCCCTATTTTCAAAAATGGGCATTCTATATTAACAGCATTTCGTGAAATAAACGAACATTGTCTCTTGAGATTTATCAGACGGCAGGCATCAACTCCTTACTTTACAAGAGGTTAACATTGATATATTCCTTTATTATTAGTTTGTCTGTCACAACAATGCATATTTGTCTGATTTTAATCACCGAGCAACATTGGTGACCTCTTGACCCCTGTCCTAATTACTCAACTGATATCCCTATTTCATATTGAAAATCGTGGGGGAACATAAGCGCAACATTTTGAGTTATCCGTTGCTAGTTTACTATGATTGTATCAAAAGTTATGATTGTGTTTGTTACCTCTACCCCTTATAATATTAATATTCTCGGCTTGTTATGGGTCACATGCGCAACTTTAGCTCATCGAAAAACATAGTGAGTTCCAGTTCATTGCACTTTAACATATATATTATTAATCTGCATCGTTGAATGCTACATAAAATATAGTTTACCTTCTTGGCGGTGGCATGCTATGGCTGTCGATTGCAGTTTGTTTCAATGGCAATGAACACGTGTATATCCAATAGCAGTGTGTGCATGTATAAGCAATCAATGGATGCACCTATATCGAATTGTATTCTGATTCCTGTGCCCCAAACACCCAATGGTTGACCTATGAAAAGCATTCGCCAGTGTACACGGAGAAACACTCTGAGCACCCGGGGAAGCTATAGAATCCCAACAAAGCTGATCGAGATATTCAGGCCATGTATCAGAATAGATTTCTGTACAGTGATCCATTGAAAATGGATGTGTTCATGTTTTGAGGTACTCTCAGGAATGAAACAATGTTAGGTGATTATTAGATCCATGTTCATTCTTGAGATCGACTGGGTGATGGGGATGAGAGGTCAGGGTGAGAGGTGGAGCCACACGCATCAAATTGAAGATGATGACCAGCATAGAAGGCGTCAGCTTTACCGATGATATTGCCCTATCATCAAGAAGTCACCTGCAAGCGAATGTATACCAATTGCAAAGATTTGGGAATAAAGCCGGGAGCAAGATTAATATTTGAAAGACGAAAATGATTCGGTTAAATACCCAACACCAAGAACAAATTAGTCTGGTGAGTGGCTGACGAGTAACATATTTGTTTATCTGTGGGCAACACGGAGCAAAATAAGCGGCATATATTGTGGCAGCGAAGCATGCACAGGAAAGTTCCGGCAGCATTTAGCATGTTAAACAGGATATGGAGAAGTTGAAGCCAACCAACATAACCAATGCCTGGATGGTAAGACAAATGTCGTTGCAGTGCATCTGCATGACACAGTTTACAGGACAAGTACCTCAGAAGGATATTGACCTTTGAACGTAAGACATAGCAAAATAAGTAGATGAACAAGTACAAAACACACCTTCAAGCAAGTGGAGAACAGATGATGGACGTCCAGATATTGAGCATTGGATATAAACTATCGGCATGACTGACCAATGATCTCGTCTATTTGACCAATGATCTAGTCTATTTGACCAATGATCTCGTCTATTTGACCAATGATCTCGTCCATTTCACCAATGATTGTAAGTGGACATATGTCGTGACAGTGACATTGCCACCATGTAAAAAGTATTTACGTAAATCTGTTCTGAAAATGAAGTAATATAGCTACGCATTAATTTTTGTGAATACAGTAAGTTACTTTCAAACCTTTTAAAATCCTTCAAAACTATTTATCTTTATTCTACCATTTTCCTCCTTACCACACACCATTAACGGCGCTATTTGCTTCTCAACACAGGTTTGCATTAAAATTCGTTTTCACAATGAAAAAGTTAAATGTTTATAGCATAAAGATCAGGTAAAGCAAAGTCTGAAGGATGGAACAATATTATATAATTATTCTTTGTTTGAAAATGAGACAATGTGATTGTAATATAAAAATGGTTAATAAGAATTCTTTTAAATCGTCACCGCTGGCTAAAATAAATTCACAACATAATCGTTCTCATTGCCAGCAAACATTGCAAAAATGTTCTTTTCTTGTTTATTTATTTAAATGAAACAAGAAATATCACCAGCGTTATTGCCTGATTTAAATTATTACCAGAGCAAATACCCGGCGCCGATCCATTGTTCGTTATTAGCTCAAGCCTCAATTACGAAAAAATTGCTCAAACAATGCTATAAACACTCATTGGTAGCAAAAAACGTGCAAGAGTAGGCTACTTATGCTAAGGGTCGATCCAAACAGCATACAGTTTTGCAAGCGAACTAATTGTTGCAAGTTAATAACCCTGATAAGTCCCCAAGATGATTAGCCACGGTGGGAGAATGGAGAATCAGCCCAGAGCTAGGCGCAGGCCACGCTGGCGTGGATACACAACACAACAGGGAGTGCAGCATTCTATTGGATTACAGCTAATTGAATTCATTTGGTTGCTGTGGAGCTGTTGTGGAGTCGCGAGGCATGCATAATTCGCCTCATGAACCACAACGCGATTAGAGAGGCCCCGGGCAGAGAGAAGTCGCGGAAACAAGAACTCGGCAATTTGGCGGAGACGTATTAATAGAATAAATATTAGTAGTAATAACAGCACCAGTACCGGGATTACGCTAGTTATTGTTTATCACTTGTTAACTCGGTACTCTTTTCACGCTGAATGTCCAGTTTATTAATTTCATTGCAATCATTCATCATAACACGTCGACATTAATTTGACTGGCTACTACTTTTGCCTTAGCTGTAGCAGCAATAGTTTTTGTATAAATAATATCAACATAGGAAAAAATAATAGCGTTTGACCTAGCCTGTGCAGTCAATTAATGATTCTAGATGGTCGCGTTGGAGACATTACGGCACATATGAGGGCGGTTGAGAGACTATGATCGAGTGGCGATTAGTAGGCCTACCACCAATTTAAATAGACAGCTTATAAGAAATACAATAATACTAAATATGTGTATACGGTGCTCGGCATGTATGCGCGTGCCTCTCGCTATAGCAACGGACATTCTTCAGACGCCAAAGCCTAATAAACTAATTATAATCAATTTTTGTCGAGCCTTGCCATACGACGTTTAGGAAATTGGAGAAATCTAGTTTTTGTTATTCCCCGCCCACCTTTAGCTAAGCCCCACCCACACTTCACCCATGTTGGGATCTGATTGATCCCTGACCTCCCTGACTATCAATTTCCAGAAAACTATACGGGTAAGCTGTTGAATACTTGAAACTAATTTCACTATGCGTTGTTGCTGCGCAGCAACAGCGCCCAGTCAAATTAGTTTCAAAATATCCAACCGAATGTTTATTAAATAATAAAGACATACAATTCGTACAACATGCTTAGTCCGTCATCAACGTTCGTGACGGACTTTTCTACACCATTCATGACGTCATTGATTATGCCATGCCAAGCTCTATGCCATGCCATACCATGCCATGCCATGCCATGCCATGCCATGCCATGCCATGCCATGCCATGCCAATCGCCAACTACCAACCATCAGCCTCCAACCACCAACCGCCAACCACCAACTGCTAACCGCCAACTGACAACCGCGTATTGCCTAGTGTCAACCGCCAACCTCCAACTTAACCAACCAAGCCTATAAATATAGGACAATCAAACACAAACAACATTTGCACCTGTTCCACTGTCTATTATTTTTCACACAGATATGCATAACCTAATTCACCTTTCCAGAGTATCAATCCATCAACAGACCTCGTATGACGTCTATAATGAGCTCAGCGCGTGTATATGACGGCATAATCATTACGTCACAAAGGGTTCCATATAGACCGTCACCAAATCTCAAATGGTCCGACACATTGCATGAATTGTATGTCTTTGCAATTCTTTGCTATTTAATGAACATACTGTTGAATATTTTGAGACTAATTTGACTGGGCGCGGTTGCTGCCTTAGGCAGCAACAGCACCCAGTCAAATTAGTTTCAAAATATTCAACAGCTTATTTGTGTAGTTTTTTTGGAAATTGAAAGTCAGGGTGTTCAGAGATCGATCGATCCCAGGACGAGCGAGGTGTGGGTGGAGCTTAGCTATAGATGGGCGGGGCATAGTGAAAACCGGAGGGTTCATTATACGCTATTAACGCTAATGAATGGGCTCAACAGTAGGCCTATTATATTTCTAGGATAACTTATTATGCAAATGTCATGATTGATGTACATCTTAAGCATAGTGTCAATGGCCACATGAATTGAAAATTTAGTAATTGCTAATTACCGTATAAGATTAATGTTCTAAGAATATGGTTGACACACGCCGATGAAATATGGGTTTTAAGACGCAAATGGCCTACACGATATAAAACTCAGAAAGAAAGCGCTGCAGTGTCCTTCAAGGGGAGATAATTAGAACGGCGATCACTATTAAAGACACATGATTATATGAATGTTGACCAAATAGTCGATGTGGGAAACATTCATCATCGTTGTTATTCTATGATGAAGCTTTACTTTCTGACGTCATACCCATCGGTGTCGTTTCATGCTAAAACCGGACTCCAGCTTATAGAACTGAGAGTACAGATTTGTTTCGATGCCATCAGAACCTTTCCGCTCCATCCATCCATCATATGGCGTCCTAATGAACTACGCCACGTGTAGAATGACATCATAATCAATGACGTCATTATGATGTCATGAATGACGTAGATAAGGACGTCATGAACGCATAATTGAAGACGGACTGTTCGTAGGCAGCAACAGTGCCCAGTCAAATTAGTTACAAAATATTCAATAGCTTACCAGGATGGTTTTCTGGAAATTGATAGCCAGAAAGTTCAGAGACCGATCGATCCCAAGACGAGCGATGTGTAAGTAGAGCTTAGATAGAGATGGGCGGGGCATAGGTGAAACTGGAAAGGTCCATTCTAATTTTACCTGGTATATTAATGGATATTTGAGGCATGTTCAGAAACAATAACTGAATTCGATCTGTCGTTACTGTATATGATGACATAATGAACTACGTCACGTGTAGGTTGACGTCACAATCATAAATGGAAGACAATACTCACTCATGGAGCTAGAATAGTCCGCCATGTGTATGAATTGTATGTCTTTGATGGATTTACTATTCAATAAACATTCTGTTCAAAATTTTGAAACTAATTTGACAGGGCGCTGTTAGCCAGCCAACTTAGCGTCAAAATATCAAATAGCTTACGCGTATAATTACCGTGGTATTAGGATTCAGGAAATTCCGGGTTCGATTTATCATAGTACGGACAAAGCGTGGTTGGAACTTAGCTAGAAATGGGCGAGCATAGTTAAGTGGATCCAACAATTGTGGATTGCCAGGCTAGTGCTGAGTGCTATCCGGAAACAATGCATCTTGATAAGACATCTTGTATGTTTATAGATGGCGAAGCATTACTGGATGCAATGGAAACTCGTCTATGTGTAAATCATTTTGAGACAGGGCGAATGATTTATGTTTTTGTCAAAAAGTTGTATCATGGTTGGATGGGATCTGTCATTGAATACGACATAGTTTCCCTTGTGTTTAGTAAGTATATCAAAGTAGCTACGTATAGGAAACAGAAGGCCAATGTGCTAATTACACACCTTTTAGGATGTGTTGATTATTAATTTGTCCGCAAAAATTATAGCGCTCCAGTAAAGATACAGTGGATCATT
The DNA here is from genome assembly GCA_034401795.1 of Chaetoderma sp. LZ-2023a. Classification (NCBI taxonomy): domain Eukaryota; kingdom Metazoa; phylum Mollusca; class Caudofoveata; order Chaetodermatida; family Chaetodermatidae; genus Chaetoderma; species Chaetoderma sp. LZ-2023a. Next base: position 123,412,601 of record CM067360.1, read on the forward strand.
TACGTCAGAAGGATGGATAGTTGTGGCCTATGCATCAGGAGATGTTGACGATGGTACATTTGGTAGGGTTATGTATCCACGCAATGTACGGCACTATACCAATACCATTATTATTATTTCATCGAAATATACGCGAATGTGATTAAATGCCTTTTAGAGAAAATTTCTTAGGACCTTAAACAGATCATAGTCCAACTTCCAGCCAGAGTCACCAACGTTCTGTCGTTTTGTGTCCATTCATATACAATTGCGTTCAGATCATATTGCTAGTCGGCCACAAGAAAATGACAACAAAACGATTACCAGGAACTACTTATTCATCTCGGATTATGATAATATATGAAGATCACAATTTTTGTATCAGATCAATGCAGATCGCACGCACATATAATCCACCAGGTTACTAGGCCGGCACTAGACCAATACCGCGCTATGGTGTTACCTGCGTTATCCTTCCGATAATTCTGCTTCATTCTCGTTTCAGTGACACCATTCATATCATTGAATGCTACGGCAGTCGTTCCATTTGTTGACACATCTGCCGCCTCTGTCTAATTATCCGCCTCTTCTAAAATACGGGGTTATGCTTTCGCTTCCGTCCGTCCGAGCGTCCGCGTGTCTATGCGCCCGTGCATTGGTTTTCGCTCAATAACTTCACTTATAATGGATGGATTCATTTCAAACTTAATATGCCAGCACCTCCTCGATGCAGTCTGCGGATCAACGAAACCCATCTAGATCCACCATAGTTATCTCCCTTGAAATACCAAAAAATTGTCAAAAATGTTCGTGCATTAATATCGGTTTCTGTTCAATAACCTCACTTATAGTGGACGCATTTATTTTATTTGCTTGTCTATTTGCCTGCCAGTACGATCTATATCTGTCAATCCCTGTGGTAAACACGGTTTCGTAAATAGATGCCGTTTGCGAGGAGATCACGTGACGTAGGCCGACATCATCTACTTTTATGTTTAGTTTCGGAATATGTCGATCACCAGTTCCTTCCTATGAGGCCAGCGGTTCTGCCGTATGCATGCGATATCTGAGACCTCTCTCACAGGCACTGGCTGACTCCTCTCAAAATTGCTTTTATTAATATACATTGAAGTTAGATTCCTTCTTTAGAAGCTGGTAACACCATTGCAGGTGTCTGGTTATTTTTCCATACATGTTAATCCATTACTGTAATAGAATCCAGTAGTAGCTGGGTCATTATTCATTCTTCAGTGTAATTTCATAAGCAATACGATTAATTTCTTCTCAACTCATTATTGCAGACCGACAGGTCTATGTGAGAAATATTGGACACAATATGGATTATGTCTGACGGAGCTCAGGTATACGCTTGAGACCCTTACCACTTGAGGGAGAGCTACATAAAAGAATACTAAACTTTTTCATGCAAATGATACCTCGTCAGACTTCTGTCGAGAATAAAATTCTAGAAAGGCAATTGGCTGTGAAATTACCATCATCCAGTAGCTGGACCGTAAACCTAAACAAAATTATTCAGCAATATGAACTGCCATCGGCATACTCCATTCCAGAAAACACTCCCACTAAGTCAACATGGAAGAAGATGGTCACGTCGAATGTAAACCAAATACTGTGAGAACAAATTAAAGAATGAAGCTGCTAATAAGAGCACACTGCAGTACTTGATCCTGGACACCAATAAGATCGGTACACCACACATGGCATTGGGGAAGCGGCAAAACAGATAAAATCTCAGTCTACAAAGCTACAGTCGAAGTGAGACTAGTCGTACACAAATATCATCTAACACACGTGTCATGC